>JAWWEW010000048.1:3019456-3057364 GCA_035583185.1 Anabacerthia variegaticeps | reverse complement strand
CAGGGCCCGGATGGGGAGCGCGGGCGGGGCCGAGCGGCCGCTCTTCCCGTCGCGTCGCGCCGCGCCCGCGCCCCCGCTCTCCCGCTCCCCGCCGCTACCGCCGCCTCCACCGCCGCCACCGCCCCCGCGGCGCGGCCCCCGCCCCGAGCGCGGCCGCCGCCCGCCCTCACCAGCGCCTCGAGCTTGCCGACCGCCGGCTCCATGTTGAATAGTTGACATTCCTCAGGCGGCGGCGGCGGGCGCAGACCCCGCCCCCTGTACCGCCCACGGCGCCGCCCATTGGCCAGCTGTCACCGGCCGCTCGCCTCCCATTGGCCCGGGCCCGGCGGCGCGCGCCCCCATTGGCCCTGCGGGAAGGCGGGCCCGCCCCTGGGGGCGGTGCGCCCCATTGGCCCGGAGCGGGCGCCGCCGCTGATTGGCTGGGGCGGGGCGGGGCTCGCGGCGCTGGCGGGAAGCGGCGCGGCTCGTGCGCGGCGGGTCCGGCGGGGCGGGCCCGTCACCTCCCGCTTCACCCCCTCGGTCACCCCTCGGCTCATCCCCCGGTTCATCTCTCAGTTCATCCCCCGGTCATCCCTTGGTTCATCCCTCGGTTCACCCTCCGGGACCCTCCGCTGCTCCCCCCCCTCCCCAGTTACCCCCCGCCCTTCCCAAGCCGCGCGCTGCCCGCCGCTGATTGGCCCAGGCGCAGCCCGCTCCTCCAATGGCGGCGCGCGTCGCCCCCGCGAGCCCCGGCACGGGCGCGCCTTCAGCGCCGCGGCCAATCAGCGCGTGGCTTACAAGCGGCGCGTGGGGGGCTGCGGCTGAGAGCGGCGCTGCCATTGGCTGAGCGCGGCGCCCGCAGCGGTTTGAATCGGAGCGGCGGCGAGAGCGGACGGGGCGGACCCGGGACAGACCTGGGACATCCCGGGACACCTCCTGGGACACATCCCGGGATATCCCCGGCTCCTGGGACACCCCCGAGCACCGGGGATACCCCCACAGGTAGGTAGGTAGGTGGGTGGGTATATGGGTGTCCGGGCCTCCTCCCGTGGTGTCTCCGTGGTGTCTTGTGCATCCGTTCTCCACAAGCGTGGTGTTCCTGAAGTTCAGTGGTTTGGGTCTTCAGGGTAAGGGAAAAGTGAATATATTAATATAAGGGTGGTTTAAATGTTAATGTTAGCGGTACATATATCTATGATTATTTATGTTTCTTTATGATGTTATTTATTATAGGAATATGATTTTAATATAGTATATAATATGTGTAAATATATATTATTTACACGTAATATTTAGTAAAACATATATCTCCATCTAGAATATATTATTCATTATATAAATATAGTATTATTCATTATATAAATATAGTATAATTTATTATATAACTATAATATTACTTATTATATTAAGTGAGGGAAAGCCCACATAAAATGGTGCTTTTTGTGTCCACTACTCAGGTTCAAGGACATCCCTGTGGATCACAAGGAGTTAAGGATATCTCCTCTGCCAGCAGCATGTGATGCTTCCAGCAGGCAGAGCTGTGCCCCACTCCTGCCTGCATTGCTGAGGAGCTGCCCGTGTCACTGTGTTTGGGGACAGCTCTGCCCCAGCGTGGAAGCTGCTCTGTCTCCTGCCAGTCCTCCCAAAGGTGTCCTCGTTACCAGCCATGGCAAGGTCTAAGAGATGCAGGAGGAAACGGAGAGCCCGAGGCAGATTGGGGCTGGGGCTGAAGGGAGAGGCTGCAAACCCCCGGGGCTCGCTGTGTTCCCCACGGTAAGAGGCTCAGCTGGAGCTTGGCCTTTTCACTCCTCTCCAGGGGGTGCTGTTCGCTCCCAGCTCCTCGTGGGACCGAGGGAATAGGGCTGTGTTTGGAGCCTGTCTCCATCCTGGCAGGGATGCTGGGGAATGGCTTCATCTCCTGCATCATCTGCTACTTGGAGGGGTGTATGCTCCAAATCTGCATGCAGGTGACCAGAGTGCTGAGCCACGGGCTGGCAGGTGCTAACACAACTGCAACACTCACAGCTGGGTGGAAAGAAACACCACACCAAGCAGGGCTCCTTGTCACACACATGGCATGCCAGACTGCCCTCCTGGCTGGTTTTGCAGTTTCTTCCCTTGCTCTTCTCTTTGCTTCCCACCCTGTGTGGGAAAAAATGTCTTGATGCATCTGGGAAACACCTTCCTTGATAATGGTTTGCCTGTTTTGTCTGTACTGGGGGAAAAAAGACAGAGGGAAAGACAGAATGTCCCTGTTGTCATGCATTGAAATGTATTTTGGCCTCTTCTGGTGTCTGTGGTCACATTTACTCTGTTGTTACCTGCTGTTACCTACTTGTGATTCCAGAGGATTAGTCACAGTTAATGTCTTTTAAAGGTTGAAATGATAAATATAATTCTGGCCTCATTCTGGGCTGTTCTGTTGCAGGTCACCAGCTGATGTCCCTCTGAGCACAACGCATGTCCCAAAGTGCTCCCTCTGGTCATTAGCCCTGCCCAGCATCAAAACTGTGGTAAAGCCCTTGACCTCAGCAGCATCATTTCTGTATTGGTGGGGCCAGAACACGGTTGCACAGGTACATTTTTGTATTTCTCCATTTTTAGCCACGTGTGAGGTGACTCTGAGTGCTCAGCCACAGGACACACAGCCAGGTTTGAGAACTGAGCTGTACATTTAGTTACCTATATTTAGTGTTTACAGTTGAAGGAATAAATATGAGATGTGTCAAGGCAGCTGTGGACATGAAATCAGAATCCTGGAATGTCCTGGCTTGGAAAGGACCCACAAGGATCAAAGTCAAGCTCCTGGACTTGCACAGGGCAATCCCAAGAATCCCACCTGTTCCATCTATGCAATTACAGTTTTTTTATTAGAGTATCAGGAGGATTTAAAATGACAGAGGCTGCCGTTTCTCTTTCATAGCAGAAATGATTGTTTGAGTTTTCAGGTCAAATGTGAATTTTACATTAGAATTTCTGGATGAAGTTAAAGGATTTTTTAGAAAGTCACTCCTTGGGTTCCTGTCAAGGAGCTATTTGGTGAAGTTTTGTACCTTCCTGTTGTGTTTTTCCATGGACTGCAATAAGACTTTGCCATAGAACTCTCCACAGGAATCACAGCCTGGTCTCTGAAAACAGAACCTAGTGGTGAAAACACTAATCTGCTTTCTTTTTTTGCTTAGAATTTTAAGGTGGTTAAAGACACTATATTTCCATCACAAATCTACTTAAGGGAACTAAATACACTGAGGGAGCAGCTGGAAAAGTTGGAAAGTGAATTTTCCAAGCTACAAGGAACACTCCAGGTCAGTCTCAGTAACGTTTGTGTGTGTGGGCATGTGAGGAACCGTGGTCAGTGCAGGCACTGAAATCCCAATTGCTCCCCATGGGGCATTCTCTGCATGTAGCATTGCTAAACTGCACCCTCCTCACAGCCAGAGGGAACTGCTTTGCTGCTGAGCCTCCTAAAGGCTCTTATGCCTTCATAGATCAGCTTTAGCCAGAGCCTTTGTTCTCTAAAATCCCATCTACTTTTGCCAGTGGATTTAATGCCCTCTTGTTTATTTGTGTCCTTTTCAGATGAACGGAACTGCAGCTTTGTCTTCAGGAAATTCTCTTTGCCAAAGGTGTAACAAACCAGTCCTGGGTGCTCCTGTGCAGGCACAGATGGAGCTGCTGCCACCAGCACCAGTGTCTGTACTTCCTCCTCCTCCTCCTCCTCCACCACCACCACTGCCCCCACCAAAACTGCCTCCAGCACCTCTCCTCCTCAAACGGGGCACTGGCTCTAAAGCACTTCTGGTAAGGAGTCTGAAGGTTCCTCTGCTTCTCCTCTGGTGGATACCTGGGTTCTTTGGAGCTGCATCCAGGGGAATGTGTGTGTTTGTGAATGCTCAATCACCTGGCAATCCTCATCTCCCTTCCAAACATCTTTGTTTTCAGGCACCACCTGAAAAGGTGAAAAAGGATGGGCCGCTGCAGGTCACTCTCAAAGACCTCCTGAATGTCAAGCTGAAGAAGACAAACAGCAACCTGAAAAGGGACAAGGTAAACAGGAGGGGACAGGGATAAAGAGGTGACAATAGATTTGAAATAAGTGAAACCTTCTGAAGTTTTATTTGTGGTAACATTTCTTTCCTTGCTTTAGGTAGAATCACCAGTGAAGTCACACAGGGCATTAATTACAGTCTCAGATCTACAGAGTGTTAGTTTGAGACCTAAATCCAAGCCCTCGACTCACATTACAAATTCCTTAATGTAAGATCCTTTCTTTGATATTAGATTTTTCTGTTTTAAACAGTGATAAATATGGTTTTCAGAGTGAAAAATATTTTATAGTAACCATTTATTTTGTTCTGGTTAGTACTTCCCCTAAAAACCAGATTGACCTTCGGAAACATCTGAAGAAAGTCAATATACAAAGGTACATTCCTTCCTCTTCTCTTGGTGGTTTTTTATCTAGAAAAAAAAGAGAGAACTAATCATAATTCCCCTTGTTTCCAATCTTTTCAGAAGTCCTGGTGGCACTCCTCTAAATAATAAAGAAAACGTTGAATGTGGCTCTGGGCTGACCCCAATAATGACACGGGCACTGCGACGCAAATTCCAGGCAAGTCCCTCTCTCTCTTTTGGGGCAATAAAGTGGCTTTAAAAGCCATGCAATTTCTTTCTGATTTTTCCCCTCCAGTGCAGTGCCATGGGTATGTATCACATAGCTAGAGCCTTCCAGAAATGCCCACAAATAAGGCCACTTGTTTTACTGATTCCTGCTTTAGTGGTAAGGACTCTGCAGGATGGACATGGCAGGGCCTGTCTCCAGCAGGTGATCTGACAATGCCAAGAGGAAAAGTTGCTTTTTTGGAGGCAAATTGAGTGTCTCAGTGTGGCTGTGAAGTTCATAGATCCCCTTGGGAGAAGGACAAAATCTGAGGGATAATAATACCTTTTTTTGGAATGATTTGAGTGTCTGTTTTATGGTGTCAGGTAAGCATTGCAGTGTTTTATCTCAGCCATAATGAGCTCAGCTCTGCAGGTGTTGACCCTTTCCTTGTTCTGACAGATGGCTCATCCGAAGAGTCCCTCGCCTGCCCGGTTAAGTGCTGCAAGCAGCTTTGATGAAAAGTAAAAGGAAAAGTAGGTTTATGGAACACTATTCTTCATTTGGGGTCGGGAAATCCCATTTCAATGGGGTTGCCTATTTGAACCCCATTTTTATCACACTCAGGCACATGTATTCATTGGTAAATCTAGTGCACCCGAGAATGGGGCATTATGAAACCCTCTCAAGCAGATTTTACTTTTTATATAATATCTCAATCTGGTTGCATCTTCATTCTTAATGGCAAAAAAGCATGAAATTTCCCAAGTCTTTTGACAGCTGGCTGCTGCTGAAGCAGGGACTATTATGTTCCCATCACTGGTGCTGCTTGTAATACAAATATCTATGTGTTGGCTGAAATTCAGTATTGTTTATACATCTTGTATGTATTTTTTTTAACCAAAAAGTATCTTCACAGTAATTGTACAGTTTTGAAGAAAAGAAACAGTTTAATGCACTAATACTAAATTGAAGAGCTGGGAGATTCAACAAACAGCTTGATTCTGTGCCTACAAGTGTATGAGGCAATTGCACTGTGTATTGCTTTCTGCTGGTATCAGATCGCTGTTAAAGTCTGAACTATTAAAGGCGAGTAACTCAAAGCCTCCTTCAAAGTTTAAGAGCGACAGGGGTGGGCAGATGTGCCAAGGGATGGCAGAGGAATGTGATGCCTGGTTGGCACTGGAGTGATGGGGCATCCTCGGGGAGTGCACCTGCATCCCGGCATGGTCCAGGGGAGCGCACCCGCATCCCGCACCGACGGAGCATCCCGGCATGGTCCAGGGAAGCGCACCTCCATCCCGGCATGGTCCAGGGGAGCGCACCCGCATCCTGAACCGACGGGGCATCCCGGCACGGTCCGGGGGAGCGCACCCGCATCCCGGCACGGTCCAGGGGAGCGAATCCGCATCCCGGCACGGTCCAGGAGAGCGCACCCGCATCCCGCACCGACGGAGCATCCCGGCATGGTCCAGGGGAGCGCACCCCCATCCCGGCACGGTCCGGGGGAGCGCACCCTTGTCCCGACCCGCGCCCTCCGGGGCTCTGCGGGGACCGGAGATGTGCAGGACAGACCGCTCCATCCGAACCCCCGGGTCCAGCCTCCCCCTGCAGCACCGCCCCGCTCCGCTGTGCCCTCCCCGGGGCGGGGCCGCCCATGCGCCGGGCCGGGCCGGGGCTCCGCCGCTTCCGGGCGGTACCGGGGGTGGCACCGGGCTCGGGAGCCGTGCCTGGAGCAGGAGCTGTGCCCGGAGCGATGCCGCTGCCCGGCGGGCCGGCCGGGGCCGCGGGCTCGGCCGTGGGGCCCATGAGCCTGCGGGAGCTGCTGCTGGCGGCGGAGGCGGCGGGCGGCGAGGAGGAGGTGTGCGTGGTGGGCATCTTCGGGAAGACGGCGCTGCAGCTCTGCTCCGAGAAGGAGGCCCTGGTGAGCACCGTCTGCGACAGGCAGGTCTTCCCGCTGTTCCCCGAGGAGGATCCCGAGCTGGCGGACGGCGCGCCGGGCTGCGGGGCTGACCCGGCGAGCAAGGACTACAACCAGCTGCAGGCGTACTACAGCCAGGAGAGCCGCGTGCTGTACCTGGTGCTCACCTCCATCTGCGACACGCCGCAGCTGCTCCGCGCCTGCGGGGACCTCACGGCGGCCGAGAACAGGGAGGCCGGGCCCGGACACCCCTCCGGGGGCCCGGCCCCGCTGCCCCACGCCGAGGCCCACGAGTTCTGGAAGCACCAGGAGAAGCTGCACTGCCTGAGCCTCCTCTACCTGTTCTCCGTCTGCCACATCCTGCTGCTAGTGCATCCCACCTGCTCCTTCGACATCACCTACGACCGCGTGTTCAGGGCGCTGGACGGGCTGCGGCAGAAGGTGCTGCCCTCCCTCAAGGCTGCCATCAAGGACTGCCCGGTCGGCAAGGAGTGGAAGCTCAACTGCAGGCCGTGCCCGCCGCGCCTCCTCTTCCTCTTCCAGCTCAACGGGGCTCTGAAGGTGGATCCCCTCCCAAGCAGGGGCCAGGACCCCTGTGGCCACCTGGAAAAGCCACCCCCCAAGAAGCATTCCCCCAAGAGGAGGCTGCAGCACGCTCTGGAGGATCAGATCTACCGCATCTTCCGCAAGAGCAGGGTGCTCACCAACCAGAGCATCAACTGCCTCTTCACCGTGCCTGCTAACCAGGCTTTCGTGTACATCGTGGCCGGGGGGCCCCAGGAGGGAGATGATCCAGTGGCCATGCTTCTCGACCAGCTCAGGAGCAACTGCACCATGAGGGAGACCGACTCGCTGCTGACGCCCACGCTGTCGGGACCCAGGAGGTACCAGATGATGCGGCACGGCAGGCAGCAGCTCTCCTTTCACGCAGAGAGCAGCAGCAGCAGCTCCAGCTCCTCTGGGCAGCTTGTGGACTGCACCCTCAAGGAGTTCCTGTGGCAGCACGTGGAGCTGGTGCTCAGCAAGAAGGGCTTCGATGACAGCGTGGGGAGGAACCCGCAGCCCTCTCACTTCGAGCTCCCAACCTACCAGAAGTGGGTCGCCGCAGCTTTAAAGCTGTACGAGGTGACCATTGAAGGCAAAGATGACGACCCGACCTCTGGGGAGCTGAGCTCGAAGATCATGAGCAGCATCAAAGTCCTGGAAGGCTATTTGGACATAGACACCAAGTTCTCCGAAAACCGTTGCCAGAAGGCTCTGCCCATGGCCCACAGCGCCTACCAGTCCAACCTGCCCCACAATTACACCATGACAGTGCACAAGAACCAGCTGGCCCAGGCGCTGCGGGTGTACAGCCAGCACGCCCGGGGCCCGGCCTTTCACAAGTACGCCATGCAGCTCAACGAGGACTGCTACAAGTTCTGGAGCAACGGGCACCAGCTCTGCGAGGAGAGGAGCCTGACCGACCAGCACTGCGTGCACAAGTTCCATCTGCTCCCAAAAGCAGGTAAAGATGCTCACTCGTGGCTGGGGTTTGTGGTTTAGTTTTTGTATCTGCTTTAAATTGTCTTGGGCTGAAAACACTGACTGGTGTGTTACGGAAGATGAAAGATTGTAGCTCAATGTGGCACTTGGTGCTCTGGCCTAGCTGACAAGTTGGTGATAGAAGAAAGGTTGGCCTTGATGATCTCAGAGGTCTTTTCCAACCTAAATGATTCTGTGATCATCTTTGTACAGTGGGATTATAGCAGAGTTGTTGTGCAGGTTTCCCTTATGTTGGGAGCCAGTCCACTGTTGGTAGTAAGTCTGATTTGAGTGGTAACTCTGAATCTGTCGTGCTAATTAGAAGCATTACACTGGAATCCTAATTGGGACTACACTGGAATCCTAATTGGGACTACACTGGAGTCCTTCTAATAAGAGGTGTGTAAGAGAACAAATGTTCTCTAGGAAACGTAAGCACCCCCCTTTGTTTTAAACAGCTTCGTTGATGGCAGTCAAGGAGTCAGAACTGCCTGATGCACGTTTATTGCAGGCAGAAGAACTTTGAGCCTTTTAGGAAGAGGTTGTAAAAACAAGATTCAGTTTGGTGCTATAACCTCCACTGGAACTTTGTATTAAAAGTGGGAAAGGAAAGAATTGCTTGACAAACTGGTATTGCAGGCAAATCGTTTTGTGTATGTGTATAGCAGGGAGGAGGCAGTGGGTGAAGGGAATTAATCTCTAGAAATGATGAGCAATTTCCCCAGGGTTTGACTGATTTTTGCTTTTAGGGGAAAAGCCAGAAGCAGACAGAAATCCCCCCATTCTGTACCACAACAGCCGGGCTCGTTCCACTGGTGCCTGTAACTGTGGAAGGAAACAAGCTCCCCGCGAGGACCCCTTTGATATCAAAGCAGCTAATTATGACTTTTACCAGGTAACTGTTAGGTCTGTTGTTGCTCTTGTTTCATCAGCATAGTCTGCATTCTGAAGTGACCACAAGGTTCCTCTTAACCTTATCAACTTGTTGCTTGGGGAAGATGTTTCTGGGAGCAGAAATTGCCTGCACAGTGGGCTGAACAGAGTGGGCAATTCCAGTCCTCACCAGTGCACACACACAGGAGCACCTGTTTGCACACCTGTTTAATCTTTGAATGTGTTGGTTCATATGGATTTTAAATAACCAGGTCTGTGGGCCACATTCCCATCCCTGCTTTGGTTCTGATGTGGCTTAAACCTCTTGAATCTTATTTGTAGCTGCTGAGTGTTGTGACTTTGAACTCCCTCCTCTCAGGGGTGGAAGGGGTGAAGCTAACCACGTTTTCTTTCTCATAGCTGCTGGAAGAAAAGTGCTGTGGGAAACTGGAGCACATCAACTTTCCCATATTCCAGCCAAGCACACCTGACCCGGCACCTGCTCGGGATGAGGCCTCGCCTGCCCCTCCGGAAGGAGAGATTGAGAAACTTAAAGAGAAAGAACCTCAGACTCAGGGAGAAAGCACAGGCCTGAGCTTGGCCCTCAGCCTGGGCCAGTCAACAGGCAGCCTGGGCACGTATCCCCCTGATGCCCAGGGTGGAGGGGACAATGCAGAGGGTCACGGGCAGAGCGGGGACTCCAAGAGTGAGAAGAGGCCGAGCCTGGTGGATCGCCAGGCATCCACTGTTGAGTACCTCCCCGGGATGCTCCATTCCAATTGCCCCAAAGGCCTTCTGCCCAAATTCTCCAGTTGGTCACTGGTTAAGCTGGGACCTGCTAAGGCTTATAACTTCCACACAGGCTTAGATCAACAAGGCTTTATTCCAGGAACAAACTATTTAATGCCTTGGGACATTGTCATCAGGACGAGAACTGAAGATGAAGGAGACTTGGATACCAATTCCTGGCCCGCACCCAACAAGACTGTTCCTGGAAAAAGAAGTGCAGTGGTGATGGGAAGAGGGAGACGGCGAGACGACATCGCCCGCGCTTTTGTGGGCTTTGAGTATGAAGATGCCCGTGGGAGGAGGTTCATGTGTTCAGGGCCCGACAAGGTCATGAAGGTGATGGGAGGGGGGCCAAAGGAATCTGCCATCAAAGCCCTCAATTCCGACATGCCGCTCTACATCCTGTCCTCCACTCAGGGCAGAGGTCTCAAGCCACACTATGCCCAGTTCATGAGGCTCTTTGTGGTGGTTCCTGATGCTCCGCTGCAGATCACGTTAACGCCCCAGGTAAGGATGGAAGAGGGAATGTGGGGACAGCAGAGGCAGGGTGGGTGGTGGCAACACGAATGCAGGACTGGGAGGTGTGAGGGTGACAGGAAAAGGGTGTCAAGAAACTCTCCAACTCAAACCAGCTCTCTAAGGCAGGAGTCACTGAAAGTATTATAAACAATTCGGCTTTTTAAACATCAAGATTGCCTTATGCCAGCTTCGTATTTTGCATAAAGGAAGCTTAAAAAAATGTTTTATCAAGGATGAGTTGTTGGTCTTCCCTACTGTAATAATGGCTCCTTTAAAAAATAACAGGTAATGGCTGCATAAGAATGAGTTCATCATTTTAAATGTCATGGAGAGAAAGAGTGACTCATGGCTGAGATTAATTATTATTAGTTACAATTTGAATTAAGAAGGTGAAAAAGTGGGTTTTCATTAATTGGTGATTTTGTTACTTTTTTCAAATGTGTGTTAAAAAAATGGAGAAAAAGCTCCACTTGCACTTTTTTTTACTTTTTAAGGTAGTGAAGATGTTTGATTATCTACTCCTGTTTTCTTTTGATTTCAGGTTCAACCAGGGCCACCACCCTGTCCTATATTTTACCCTGAGAAGCAGGAAATCACCCTTCCCTCGGATGGACTGTGGGTGCTTAGGTTTCCTTACGCTTATGTGACAGAGCGTGGACCCTGCTTCCCTCCCAAAGAAAGCCAACAGTTAATGAGCTACAAAGTTCTCCGGGGAATACTGAAAGCAGTTACACAGTAAGAATTAGCCTGGTACATTTGGTTTCATTTATAAAGACCATCTTCAGTCCAATTCCTGGGTTTTGGTTTGTGTTCCGCTGCGATCGTGTGAAGCCCCTCTGTATTTCACTGGCACACAGGTTGAAAATGAAAGTCTGATATCAAAGCAGAAAAAGGGATCTGAGACATGTAAATGTTCCATTTATCGAGTTTTCACATGTAAAAAATAAATGCTGGTTTTCATAAAGTACTGATCCTGTATTTCTAGATGTTTTGATACTGTATTTCTAGATGTTTTGATGATGGTGCTTTTCCCCATCCTGTCCTGTTACATACATACTTAGGAATATTTTAAAAATAGCATTGCCTGAAATCAAGAGTTTCCTTTGTCATATTGAGGCGATGATGGGCAGAATTTTTTCCTTTTTCTAAACATGCTATTTTTCTGTAAACAATAGATGCTTCTAATGGGATGATGGGAGAAATCATTTGTCTATAAAAATACAGGGTGCTGCAGTTCTGATGGGTATTAATACCAAATCCAGGAACTGTGCTCCCCTATATCCTTGAAATATTTTACTGTATTTGTATTCCTCAGTCAGATTCTGTTAAAAGGCCAACTTAATTTCGTATTTTGGATTAACAGATCTCTTTGAACCTGCTTGTAAATCTGTGGAAAATGTGGAGCTGTATTAGCTGGTTCTTTGTAAGTAATTGCAGCTTCATGGTCGGTATAGTCTGATTTGTAGTGATTAAACAGACTTTTGGTTGCTAAAAGGGTGGTTTTGGTTCAGTTTGAACCTCAAATTGAGGGAGTTTGGGTAATTACACACCACCACATGATGTATTGAGGGGTAACTTAAATCCTGTGAGCATCACCGTGGCTGTCAGTGCCACAAAATTAGCCACAGTAAATCAACTTTTAACTTTTTGCCAAGGTAAGATTTGCTAGTGACAGCAGCTGGATGCTGAGACCCAGTTTAATTTCTGGAATATTTGTTTCTAATTAGCATGTGCACAAAATTTAATTTGCCAATTTGCTGTAGTACAATAATTATACTGCATGACCGGAGTTGAGACCTGGTTTCTGTTTGGAATTTGACATCTCTGAGGGGCTGGGTGTGGGAAACTCATCTCTCTTCTTTGGAATATGGCATCTCTGAGGGGCTGGGTATGGAAAACTCATCTCTTTTCTTTGGAATGTGACATTTGTGAGGGGCTGGGTGTGAGAAATGCATCCCTCCCATTTGGAATATGACATCTCTGAGGGGCTGGGTGTGGGAAACTCATCTCTCTTCTTTGGAATATGACATTTGTGAGGGGCTGGGTGTGAGAAACACATCCCTTTGTTTGGAATGACAATTGTGAGGGGCTGGGTGTGGAAAACTCATCCCTCCCATTTGGAATATGACCTCTCCAAGACAGGGGATTAAAATGTGTTGATTCAATATAAATTCTAGAATCATAGAACCAGCTGCATTGGAAGAGACCTCTGAGATTGTCAAGTCCAACCCTTGATCCGACACCACTGTGATGACCAGATCATGGCACTGAGTGCCACGTTCAGTCTTGTCTTAAAAACCTCCAGAGATGGCAAATCCACCACCTCTCTGGCAGCCCATTCCAATGCCTCATTACCCTCTCTGTAAAGAATTTCTTCCTGAATCCAACCTAAACCTCCCTGGCAGAGCTTAAGCCCGTGCCCTCTTGTCCTGGGAGAAGAAACCAACCCTCACCTGGCTACCCCCTCCTGTCAGGGAGTTTTAGGGAGCAATAAGGTGTCCCTTGAGCCTCCTCTTCTCCAGGGTGGACAACCACAGCTCCCTCGGCCTCTCCTCGTGGCACTTGTTGCTCCAGTCCTTTCAATTAGCGTTGATTGAGAGGTGGGTTTTTTTGACGGCGCTGGCCGGGGCTGAGGGGAGAGGTTGGGGATGAGGGAGAGGGGAGAGATTGGGGATGAGGGGAGAGATTGGATGTGTGGGGAGAGGTCGGGGATGAAGGAGAGGGGAGAGATTGGGTGTGAGAGGAGAGATTGGGTGTGAGGGCAAAGCTTGGGTGTGAAGGGAGAGCTCTCGGATGAGAGATGAGGGCAGAGCTTGGGGATGAGGGAAGAGCTCGGGTGAGAGGGGAGAAATCGGGTGAGGGGAGAGATCGGGACTGAGGAGAGAGCTCGGGTGTGAAGGGAGAGCTCTGGCATGAGGGGAGAGCTGGGGTGAGGGCAAAGCTCCGGTGTGAAGGGAGAGCTCTGGGCTGAGGGGACAGTTCAGGACTGGGGGCAAAGATCGGGTGTGAGGGGACAGACAGCTCGGGGCTGAGGGTTGAGGTGACAGCTCGGGGCTGAGGGTTGAGGTGACAGCTCGGGACTGAGGGCAGAGATCGGGTGTGAGGGAACAGCTCCGGGCTGAGGTGACGGCTGAGGGCAGAGGGGACAGCTCGGGGCTGAGGTGACAGCCCGGGACCGAGGGCAGAGGGGACAGCTCGGGACCGAGGTGACAGCTCGGGGCTGAGGACTGAGGTGACAGCCCGGGACCGAGGGCAGCGCTCCCGCCTCACGCCCGCCGCGCCTGCGCGCTGCGCTCCCCCGTCCCCGCGGCCGCGGCGGCTGCGCGGGCGCAGAAGCTCCGGCTCCCTCAGCGGCTGCGGCTCCCTCAGCGGCTCCGCTCCCTCAGACGCTCCGGCTCGCCCAGACCCTCCCCTTCCCTCAGCGGCTGCGGGTGCCGCAGCGGCCCCGCCTCGCTGGGAGCCGCGGTGCGGGCTGGCCGCGGGGCGCGGAGCGGGACGGCGAGAGCCGCAGGATGTCGGCCACGCTCTACGTGCTGTCCACGCTGGGCGGATACGTCCTCACCTCCGCGCTGCTGCTCAAGTGCCCGGGGCTGCTCCACCGGCCCAAGCGGCAGCGCTTTCGCTGCCGGCACATCTCGCACCGCGGCGGTGAGTGAGGGAGGGAAGGAGGGAAGGAAGGAGGGGAGGGCAGGACAGAACCTGGGCCATCCTTCCCCCCAGTTCCCTGGCCATGCTCCTCACTGTTCCTGGGTCACCCTCCCCCGTATTCCCTGGCCATCCTTCCCCCCCAATTCCCTGGCCATCCTTCCCCCCATTCCCTGGCTGTGCTCCTCACTATTTTTGGGCCATGCTCCCCCCCGTTCCCTGGCCATGCTCCCCACTATTCTTGGGCCATGCTCCTCAGTATTCCTGGGTCATCCTTACCCCAATTCCCTGGCCATCCTTCCCCCCATTCCCTGGCTGTGCTTCTCACTATTCTTGGGCCATGCTCCCCCCATTCTCTGGCCAGCCTCCCCCATATTCCCTGGCCATGCTCCCCCCCCAGTTCCCTGGCTTTCCTTCCCCCCCAGTTCCCTGGCCATCCTTCCCCCCCCAGTTCCCTGGCCATCCTTCCCCCCATTCCCTGGCCACTCTAACCCATTCCCAGGACTATCCCTCCCCTGTCCCTGTGGCTGGCAGCGGGGCTCCCTTAAAACCTTCCTCCCGCAGCCTAATTTTAGGTGCCACCTGCTGACCAGCGCTTCGTTTCAACGCCGAATTTATCTCCGAAGTCAAACCGTGCCGGCCGAAATCAGCTTTGTTTGGCATGGGGTGTGATGGTTTCCCTCTAGAACGTGTATATTTTTGCTTCTAACGAGCCTGTATTCTGGTGTTTCTCTCCCTGAGGAGAGGCATCTCTGGCTGTGCCTTAGATCAGGTGCAGAAGATCAATATCTTTCCCGTGACTGCCTGCGTGCTTTGCTTTCTGCTTTCAGGAGGAACACCATTTGCTGTGACTCTGTTCTTGCTCCCCTTGGTGTTGCAGGCAGTGGATGGTTCAGTGCCCTGGTAGAACTGATCCCATTTGAGAGTCCTCTCCCCTCCCTGTGCCTTGTGGGTTGGCTCGCTGCTTCTATGTAAAATAGCTAAAACAGGTTTTTAAGTTGCCTCCACCTTTTGCAAAGCATAGGGAGGGAAAAATATCCAGCAAGTTGTGTTTTCCTGTTCTATGAAGATCAACTCTGTGCCTTTCTCTGCTGTCTCACTGGATTTGTGGAAATAGTCAGTTTCCCAGTAAATATTTTTTGATATTCTGTGGGAGATAGGCTGAGTTTAAACAGTTTTCAATATACTATCTAGGCCCAGTTCATACAGGGGTCAATCACAGTTCTAGATCATGGTCCTTAACTCTTGATGCTGCATGGAATTATTAAAATACAAAAGCTAGAGCTGATCCCTTATGGTTTTTATTGCTTGCATTTCTTTCATTTAGTTTATACAACAGTTCAAGTTTTTTATAACTATAGTCTAAAAGATAGCATAAAATGCACCTTTTGGTGTGGAATACATGTATTATCTGTTTCTTGGTAGGTATGTGTTTTCCTTTAATGAACATAGTTCTTAATTTTGAGTTCTCCCTGTTTTTGTAATTTGCAAGTGGTTAAAAACTTGCAGGTGGCTTTGTTGGGACTTGGTATGATCTCCTTAATCTTCTCTTCTCACTTCTTTGCAAGACCCTTAGTTAAGATACACAGCCCTAAGCCTCCAATGCCAATGTTTGGGCCAGTTGCTCTAAGCTCCATTAGAACAACAGGAAAGCCCTACTTAAGGGAGGATTATTCCTTAGGCACTCAGAGACAAAGTCCACGCTCTGTGGACTGTTCAGTGTCCACACATATCCTGTGAAATCCACCCGAGGCAGGAGCGCAGCCCTGAATATCTCAGCAGCTTTTTGCCCAGGCTGAAGATCACTTGCTCTTTACTCTCTGTGGTGTTTACCCTGTAACATAAATTCCTGTGAGACTTAAGTTCTCATCAGGCTTTAGTCATGCTGTAGCTTTAGAAGCGGTGTCAGGTTTCCTCTTGCATTATTCCAATTAACTTGGGAGATCAAGATAACACTTAACTTGTTTGGCTTTTCCCTCTCTGAGATGAAACCTTGTGCCTGAAGTTTTTTTTAAGTCTGAGGGTTTTGAATTCTCTTGTTTCTTCGTGCAAGAATTTTCTTATCTCACTTTATAGCTCGTCAATGGAATTGTCCCTGAATTATTTCTTCTGCATAATTTTTGAATTAGTCATTTCAGAGGACAATAATCAAATCTTGGTATTCTGTGTTAGAGCCCTCTGTCAATGCCAGCAGCCCTGGACTGCAGGGTCTTTGAGATGGTAGGATTATGATTTTTATTACAGAGAATAGTTGAGATTGGAAGGGACCTCTGGAGAGCAAGTTGTCTGACCAGAGCAGGTGGACCGGGGCCTGGTCCAGTTAGGTTTTAAATGCATCCAGGGATGGAAGCTCCACAACCTCTCTGGGCAGCCTGTTCCAGAATTTGATCACTCTTGCAATAGAAAAGGGGGGTTTGTTATGTTTATAAACTGAATGTCCTGTGTTGTTCCCATTCCTCTTGTCCTTTCCCTGGGCACCACCAAGAGGAATTGAGCTCGCTCATCTTTACTCCCTCCCATCTGGTATTTACATGTTGGCAGGATCCTCCCTGGCCTCCCTTCTCCAGGCAGAACAATTCCAGCACTCTCAGCCCCTCATGGTACACAAGAATCTCTCACCCCTTGATTCTCACAGCCTTTCTCTGGGCTTGTTCCATGTCTGTCTTGTACTTGGGAGCCCAGAACTGGACACATCACTCCAGATGTGGTTTCACCACTGCTGAGGAGAGGGGAACTGTCACCTCCTTGACCAGCAACATTCTTCCTAATGGGTTTCCTTGCTTACATTTTGAGGGGAAAGCCCCAAAACCCTCTGAGGGTCATGTCCCTGAGCCAGTGCTTGGTGTTGGCTCCCTCTTGGCCATGGTGGTGTTTTCAGAGTTGGAATATGCCCTCAGAATGTCTGGATGTTCCCATTCTGGCTCTCGGGATGCTGGGGAAGGTCAGTTCCTCCTGGGGAATGTGACAGCACATGGATCTGGAGGTGCCTTGAGGAAGTGTCAGAAGTCCTTTGGTCAGCCCAGCCTTCTCATTTCTCAGGAGAGAAAATGATGTAGTACCTCAGACCCAAGGCTCGTGTAGTTCCCTTTCCTGGGTGGGGTTTGCTGATTTAGAATTCCTCTTTCAGCTGATCTCTGAACTTTGTTCTTCATTTCCTCCAAGTCAGGCCTCATCATACCTCCCTCCCTAACATATGACTTGTTACAGCAGCCACTTCAGGTTTTATTTTTGGAAAGTTCTGCCCAGAGAATGTTAGGATATTTTTCTTTTGTTCACAAATTGAAGACTGACTCAGGTTTTTCCCACACCTCTTACCACTCAGCATGGTGGGGCTGTATTGCCACAGTTGATAAGTTATCTAAACCCCTCAATTATTATTGCAGTTAATTGGTAACTAATCACCCAGGACCTGTGCAGGGGTTTCCCATCTGTTAGGCAATCAGCTGATGGATACCATGAGGGTTTTGTGTTCTACTATCCCTCAGTCACTTTTGCCACGTGGCCAATTCCTAGTTCTGCAATCAAATTCCATAAAACATTGGTGAATGTCTCACCACAGAGGCTGTTGTGGATTTACCATCTTGTTTTATGTTAAACCCTGCAGATTCTGTCATTATGTTGTGAGTAAAGTCTTTATTTTGTAAACCTCCCAATGTGAGCTCACCTGAGAACAACAATTTTTAATTGCTGGTTGTGCATTGTTTTCATTGAGTAACTGGGCACAGACTTAGGTAAGTATGTCCTGGTGAGGTCTTGCTAATAGGCAGGGCCTTAATTGGAGCTTTTGTAATTGCTGTTTATGAGGTCTGTCATTCATTACTGTCAAAGGGTAGTTAAAATTTGCGTAGATATCCTCATCAGCACACGCATCTTCCTGAGGTTGTTTTTGTTTCTATTAGTCTCTAATGTTGCCAATTTTCTGAGGAAGGGAGAAGGCACAACCTTTCCCAGTCCCTAATCAGGTGGATTTTTCAAAGGTTTTTAAGCAGAGAGTGAGGGCTTAGGAATTGCAGAGTTTGCTCCTGCCTGGGAGAGAACTTAGTTTGTCTGTCCTTTCATTTGTTAACTGCAAGTGTTTCATTCCTCTTGTGTGACATCTCCCTTTCCCAGCAGCAGAAACCCTTATTGACAGATTTGTGCTGTTTGGGGAATATCCTTGCTCTGAAAAAAGAGGTTGTCACCTCTTTGAGCATCAACTGGCTTATACATTAAGGGAATATCAGCTTTAGAGTGTCTTGGGTGCTTTTTTTGATAGGTTTTTTATTTTCCTCTTCCTCCTACCAACTGTCAAAGAGACTTTTTGCATACACTGTGGAGTGTCTTGTCCCAGGCAAATGCAGTGGCTTTGAGGATGAACCTCTGGTAAAATAAGTACTTTGTTTTGTATGTTCCAAGTGTTACACGATTCCAGGATAAGTTATTTTTTTCCCATTTTTAATTTTTTTACCTTGGGAAGGTCCTGTCTCTCCAGTAGGGATTTCTGACTCCAGCTTTTCACATGCATTCCTCTAAATATTTCCTTAAACTATGTACATTTTAAAAGCCATTATTTTTAAAATTTATTTTCAGTGGGGTCAAGGGGAGGAGAAGGACATTGTACATGTTTTATTTTTGTCATTTCTGCAGGTGCTGGAGAGAACCTGGAAAACACAATGGCAGCCTTTCACCAGTGAGTACAGAAGGCAGCAATGATGCCTAAATTAGGTGTTCTCAGTGTCTTTAGTGAGTGAAATTATCTGGGAAGGTGGGACTTCCATCAGTGCTTTGGGCTGCAGTGTCCTGTCTCTGAAAGTCATCTCTCCTTTGGATGACTTGTGTGCATTGCCAAACATCAGTTTAAACCAGAAGGAGCTGGGCTACCACAAATTATTGTCTGTACACAGTTACAAATGGCAACAGAACCCCTGGGGCCTGATCTCCTGTGCTAGCTCCTAAAACAGGAAACAATGCTGCTTCCGTGTTTAACAGTGATTACTCCTGTTCCTTTAATTGCCATTCTAAAGCTAAAAATGTTGGGTTTTTATCCTGCATCCACTTGAGTCACGCAATGTGTGAAAGCCTCTTACCCAGGGGTTTAAAATGGGGTTGGTACCAGAAAGCCTTTTAAGCCTCCAGCATTTAAGCAGTGAATTCTAATAAGGTTCTCAAAGGCACTGGGAAAAGAAGCATATCTAAAACTCCAGCTGCTAATGAGAAGGGACCAAATGATGTGGGGCTTCTCTTTGTTTTGGTGGGGGCTTTTTAATTTGCTTTGTGCTAAGTAGCTTCATCAGTTTGCTGTTTCCCTGCAGCCTGAGGAGTGCCAGCTCTCCCAAGCAAATAAAAGAAAGTACTGCATTATTTTCCATCTCCATGGAAGCTCAGCATAGTTTTGTGTGGTTTTCTTTTTTTCCTGCTGGCCTGCCTTTCTTCCAGACTTTCTGGAAAGTGCCTTTTTTTTAACCATTTCTTCATTTTCACTTAATATCATACTGCTTCTATACACAAAGGGCTCTTGGAAAGGAATTTAGACTTTAATCATTTTTATTTCATGCCTAGAAATAAGCTGTAGTGCCAGGAGTCATTTTGTGACAATGTTCTGATCACTTTGAATTATTTTACAGCTGGAAATGCTTTGAGGTCCAGTTTTTGAACTCATCACAGCTGCCAATAGCAAAGTTCAGCTGAGCAACAGAACCAGCAAAGCAGTGCAAAACCTGGCTCCCTCTGTGAAGGGCTAAAGCCTCTGTCCTTCCCATCTGCTCATTCCCAGCTCCACAAGCAAGGCAGCAAGAGAGGAATGGGGCAGAAAATGGTTGCTGTGGGTTGGGGAGGACTGTGTGCATGGGCTCAGAGGGCTGCTAGGAACTGATCAATTCAGATTGAGCAGGTTTGATGTGCAGCCCAAGGGGCGTGTCTGCAGGAGCTGCGGGTTGGGGCAAGCAGGAACACTTGGCTGCTGCTGGAGCTGAATCCTGGAGAACAGTGTGTGGTTTGGCCTCAGTGACAGTCACCTAAGTATTGATAAGGGCTTTATTGAGGCTATTTGCACTTTAACAGGCATTGGGGAATTTCTAATACTGTTGCATGGTAATGAAGAAATTACTGGAGGAATATAGGAACAAAGTGTCTGGGAAGAGGAGGCCTTATTGGCCATTTCCAGTTCTATATTAGCTGAACTTAATTCTGGAAATCAGTTACAAGCTTTTTGTACCAGAGACAGTGTATTTTTGGGTTTGCATGTTAAAATGCCTGATATTTTAGGGGGGCTGGGCTGGAATCATGTTCTGCTGTATTTAAATGCATCTGTGGTAGGATCAGACTTTAAAATAACTGATTTTGAGCAAGAGCACTCTCATCCCAATTTGCAAATGTGAATCAGTTGAGTTCTGGAGCAGCTGGATCTGAATCCACAAGAAGTTCTGAATCTGGAGCAGTGTGGATTTGACATGTTATTACAGAGCTGCAGAACAAACTGATTTCCAGCTGGAAAAGCTCAGCACTTCAGGAAGCTTATTTAGCAGTGAGGGCCTGGCAAATTCCCAAATTTATTAACAAGGAAAGCTGTTGTTCTCCTCTTACCTTGTAGCATCAGCCCTGACTTTCTCAAGCAGTAATATTTCTAATAAATTGTGCTGATTAAATGATAGTACGTGGTATTAGATGGGAACATCTCCCAGCTTGGCAAATCTCCTGCAGCAGATTTGGAGATGCTTTTCCTCAGGAGGAAAAATCACCCAGAACAGCCTGTGATTCTTCCATATGTAACAGGATTTTGTTCCTCTCCTAATTCCTAATTAGCAGCACAGGAAAACAATTCACAGATTGGTTTTAATTTGACAACCCTCCTCTTGATCATTATGCCAGCTGGGCCAGAAAATTGTGTTAAGCACTTAAGAGGGCATGCTCTGATTTATTTCTTTTTAAATTTAAATTAAATTTGTTTCATTAAAATAATCATCTTTTAAGGTTGTTTTTGCTACCAAAAAAAAGGGCAGAAGCCTGAAAGCCCCCACTCTTAATTTCCTGATACATTCATAAGGAATGGGTGGAAATCAAGTTAAAAAAAAGGCTTCCACTCCTCTGTCATTTGTTGTTTCTGTTACCACTGATTCGATTATTTCTTTTTTTAAGAGAGCTCCAGTGGTAAATGTGCTGCCACTAATAAACCTCACACTCCAAATTCTGCAGTAATACTTCAGGAGCAGGTTTCTCAATCCTGAGCTGTGGGCTGTGCTGCCTCATTCCTATGGAAGAGGAAGCCAGAGCTCCTGTGTCCAAATCCCATCTTTAATTCCCTGTTTGGTCTTGCCTCAGCTTCCCCCTGCAGCAGAGCTGTTCGCCTCTTGCTTTGCAGTGAGCTGTGAGGACTCATTGCACCATAAAGCACCTCAAGTGCTTCCAGTGCCATCAGTTGACTGACAAAGGTGTTCAATGTGGACAAAGCACACGTGTGGTTCAAGGCAGATGTTTCCTTCCAGTGCTGTTAATTTAGGGACAGACATGCTGGAGCTGGATTGTCACCTGACTAAGGATGAGCAAGTGGTTGTGTCCCACGATGAGAACCTGAAGAGATCTACAGGAGTGGATGTCAACATATCTGACCTCAAATACTCCGTGAGTTGAAGAGAAGATGTGCTGGGAGATGCTTAAAAACACATTTGTTGGGTGGTTGGGGTGGGCAGGAGGGCTCGTGTGTGTGTGTGTGTCTGGTATGACCAGCTTTTTACTGGGAAAACTGGTAGGTGGATCCCCCCTGCCTTCCAGGACTGGCCTTCCACCTGGTATTTAAGGGGAGTTCTCAGAATTTTCAGGAAGGCCTCTGGAAATGTTTTGCCTTACTGTCTTAGGAATTACAGTTCTTTTGGTCTTGTTGGAGAAGTCTCATGGTTATATCCCTGCATTTCATCTGGTGTTCCCTTTCCCTTTATTTTTAAGGAACTCCCACCATATCTGTGCAAGTTGGATGTCACATTTCAGAAAGGTGAGTTTGTCTCTTGCTGGTTCCATCTACAGTAACTAGTTTTCCATATTTTAGTGTGGCAGTTTCCTGTTTTGCCAAAGGGGGTATTAAAGTGGTTTTGCTTCCATCAATATCTTGATAAGCTTTAAAAGGAAAATGTAACCCTGGCTTTAGGAACCAGAAGTTATTGTAGGTATGGCTTTAAGCTCAGAAGGAAATTTTGTTCTCATTGGGTGTTTTTCACATTAATCTCGTTGCATTTGGTGTGTGGTAACTGAGCCTGTGTTTGCTATTCCAGGATTTTCTTTAGTGCCTGCACTCCTACTGTTGCTAAATAATGTCTGAATTTCATGAAGTTAAAACCTAAATGTGCAACGTGCTCAGGGCATTTTCATTATGGAAACGAGCTTGTCATCATTAATTACAGCTGAATGAAGTAATTTCTTTTTTAAAAACACGATAACCCCAGGAACTTTAAAAGTATCAAGTTTTAAGATAACAAGTGCTCTGACATGTCAGCTTTTCTAGGTAGTGTATTAAAAGTGGCCACAGCAGTGACAACTTTGTTTCCCCAGAGTGTCAGTGTGAGGGAAAGGACAACAGAATTCCCCTGCTGGAAGAGGTGTTTGAGGCCTTCCCAACAACCCCTGTCAACATCGACATCAAAATGAACAACAACGTCCTGATCAGGAAGGTAGGGGAGACTCTGCTGAACTGAGAGTGAGGGTGACGTGGTCACAGGGGCAGCCAGGCTGGAAAAGACCTCTGAGGGCACCTCTAGGGGTGCTGACATGCCACAAAGCAAGCACAGAACTCTCTTTTCTGGCATGATTTGCATGACTGACAACCAGCAAGTGGAGTTTCAGTGAAATACTGACAACTGACATCTGTGCACCTCATTTTCGATGACCCCATGTGAGAGTTGTGCTTTTTATGCTGCAGGTTTCAGAGCTGGTGACCCAGTACAAGAGAGAGCATCTCACAGTGTGGGGGAATGTCAATTATGAGATTGTTTCCAAGTGTTTCAAGGAGGTAAGACTGAGTTCTTGCCTGTCTGTTACTGGGTGGTGACAAAATGCCCAGAAAAACACCCTGGAAGTCAAGGTTTAGCCAGCTAGGCCAGACTTGTGGTGAGATTTTGTGTTTGGATTGTATTCTGTCCTGCTAAAATAAGCCAAGCACAGTTAACAGCCCTATACTCTGCAATGAAATGCTTGAGGAATTAACCTTAATCATGTTTTATTTCTGTTTTATAAAATATAGGGCATTACAGTTTTATGTCAGGAACTCTGAGAGCCTGTTTGGCACATCCTTCATCTGATGAGAAGCAATTTTTCTGAGGATTGCTTATTGTCTGTTTCTTTCCATGACAATAATGGATGTGGCCACTAGTTGACACGGTTGCATCAGTGTAAGGCTGGTTTGCAGCTATAATTCTATTCCTTTTTGTGCTGAGGAATGTTACAATTTCGAATGAAATTTCAATTGTGCCTGTTCCAAGGGGGTTACGAACCTGAGTGGAATTGATGTAGCTGAGAACACAGATACTGTTCCAATTTATTTGGGCAGGACAGCACCCCTTTTCCTACCTGAACAACAGTTGTATCCGTTCATTTTTCATACCTTCAATGCCCAAATGTCTTAGTTCATAAACCAGCATAGTCCATAAATTTATTTCCAACAGGCTTGACATCTACCAAGGTAACTGAGACTCTTTCTTTCCTGGTTCCTGCAGAACTCTGACATTGCCACCATCTTCTGTGCACAGCGTGTCCTGCTGCTCCTTGGCCTGTTCTACACTGGGCTGCTGCCATTCATCCCCTTCAAGGAGGAGTTCTTTGAAATCCCCATGCCTTCCATCATCCTCAAGTGAGTCCCTTGGGGCCAAGGGGCCACTGAGCAGCAGGGGGGATAGGAGATTCTTCATGCTCTGTTTCTCATCCTTTGCCCAAAATGCTGCTGGGTGCCCATGTCTGCTGCTTCTCTTCAATGGAGCTCATTTCTCTTGTGTAACCCAGTTCGAAGGCACTGCCTTACTCAGTGGAATTACTGCTCTAATTTGAGCAAAGGCAAGATTAATTCTTCGTGTTCCTTTTGCAGGAACAACTCCAATAATGTTTTAATCTGTGCTCTGATAATTTTTTCTGTTTCCTCTTCCTCAACAGGCTGAAAGAACCACAGAAGATGTCAAGAAGCCAGAAATTTATTATCTGGCTGGCTGACACGTAAGATTTTCATCTGATTAAATTTTTATTTATATTTTGCCTTTGTATTAACAGTTGACTCAAGTAACTAGGACAAGCTATTGCTATAGCTGGGCATTATGTTATATTTTCTCTTTTTATTTTCTAGCTTTTTGCCAGTGCAGCATAAATCATTTTCAAATCCAGTGTAGGTGTCCTGTAGTCTTTCATTTTTCATGCAGTGGAGCATTCTGAGGTGCAGCAACAGTGGGCATTATTCCAACTGAGTTATTTAAGCTTCTATCCTTAAGTGTGTTCAGCTAATTAGCATGCAATTAGCTGCAGAATGCAGATTTCACGGGTGTGCCTTCCCTCATGTTGTCAGAGGAGGTGCTGTTTGCCTTCCAAGGAACTCTTTGCATTTTAAGGGTGTCAGGACTTCAGAGGCATCTCAGTCACAGGCTCTGAGACTGCAGGGAGTGTCCCTGACATGGTGAGCTCAATTTCTCCAGGGGAATTTCCCATGTGTTTTGGTGTGAAGGATACAGATCTCTTCAGAAAGCAAAGGGGTTGATTCATCAGGGCACCTGTAGGAGGAAGGATTTGTGTGCTGGAATTGCTCTTCAGCAGAGCTGCATCCCAGCAATTTGCACTAGCTCTGGTTGTTGTGTCTGTGCTAACCAGTCTGGAGTTGCTTGAACAGAAGAGTTTTATCTAGAATGAGCTTTCTGATCCCTTGTGGAAAACACTGACTGGAAATGCTGCATGGAAAGTTTAGTACAGAGCATCAACAGCCATTTGAAAGTGGAGGAATGGATATTTGGAGTTCTTGAGTGATCTGTCTCTCCTTCCCACAGGTTGCTGATGAGGAAAGCACTGTTTGACCACCTCACAGCCCGGGGCATTCAGGTACAGAGGGGCAGAGCCAAGGGACATGGGCCTTTAACCCCCTGGGAACTGATGGGCATGGGCATGTTCTGCCCAGTGTGTCCTCCTGTCTCGCTGGGATCAGAAATTGCTTTTTAGTTCCTGAGCTCTGCTCTTGTGTTTGCAGGTCTGTGGTTGCAGAGAAGGATTTGTGTGCTTGGAAAAAGGCTTTTTAATTTAAATCCCTTTAGGTTTTTGGGGGGATTTTAACCCGTTTCAAAAGTAAGCCTAAAAATCTGTGCAAAGCTGGTTAGCTGTTGTGGGCCTTTCACAAAGTAATATTTGGACTTTTAGAAAGAGCTAAAGTCTCAAATAATGAAATGGAATTGGAGTCACCACTGAAAAATGTACCCTTTGGATATGTTTGTGTGCAGGTCTTTGGCATCATAATGGAATAATTTATCCTTTTAAATACACGTGGCATCATCTGTCTCACATGAAACAATTCAGGTCTAAAGTCACCTTTTAAAATAAAAACCCAACTTAGTATTTCCTGTAATAACTTGCTCCTCTATCCCACCTTAGGTGTACATTTGGGTACTGAATGAAGAGCAAGAATACAAGAGAGCATTTGATCTCGGAGCAACTGGAGTGATGACAGACTATCCCACAAAACTGAAGGAGTTTTTACACAATTACCCAGCATAAAGGAAGAAAACTGAGGAAGCTCTTGCAGAGTAGATTGTGAGCCAAGGATTTTCTTCATTTAAAAAGGAATTGGGGGCAGCATACACAGATCATTGTGCTGGAAAGATGTCATTGGATGATCTGTGGCCTTGTTGTCGAGTCACTACCTAATGTAAAGGTTGTCTATTTATTTTAAAACTTTAATTACATAGTTTACATTTGTAAATAGCTCATTTAGCAATGACACACTTCACAAATCATGATGACTAGGGAGAAAGTTGCTGGGTAGGGTACCTGTAGATAATGAGCATTATCTTACCTGTCACAAGTGTTCCTAAGCAGCTGTCAAGACATGTCAGTTATTCCAGTTGTGCTCTAGTGAGCAGAAACTGAAGAACTCCTGAAAGTGTAGCCTGTGTGTTTGCATTTCTTGTGTTGCTTCTAGTTTTCAGGTAACTTGTAGGGCAAAAGGAGAAAACAGGCATGGGAGAAGCAGCAAAGCAGACTCTGTGGCTGGCCAGGTAGTTTAGCCTGGGCAGTGTAGTCAGTGAGAGTGGTCACTTTTTAGCCAAAATTAACTCAGTCTGGATTCACTCTCTTATTTCACTGACAAGAGTGTTCAGCTTGACTTGCAGCTGCATTTAGACCCTGCCTGGTGTGGTGGGGATACTGTGACTTGTTGGTCAAGGGCTAAATGCAGTGGCTAAGGCAGGATCTGGGTGTGACACTGAGTTCCACTTGCAGGTTTGCCCCTGGGTCTGAGCTGCCAGGCTGGCCTTGGCTTGGCTGTGCAGAGAGCAAGGTTGCACCTCCTCCAGGTTCCACTCTCTTGGCAAGAGCCTTTTCACAAAGGAAGGCAGTGGCCTAGGAGTCTTTTGCACATTTGTGGTTCCTGCTGAACAGGAGGTTGTTTTTAGGGTGAGGGGCCAAAGAAGACTGAGTTTGGTCAGGAGTTCTTATGAAATGGCTTCACCCAAAGCAGATTTTAATGCATATTTATAAAGGGAGAAAGTGTCAGTCTAGAGTGTGTGTAAATTTTAGTCTTTGCCCTCCACAAAAGTCCATTCAATAGCCATAAAGTTTCTGTGCATGGGAAATAACTGTGCTGAGGAATATTTCTGTCTGGGTGAAACAGGAAATTACTGAATTTGGGATTCAAGTGATTTTAATGATGGTGGCAAATGAGTTAATGGTGACCTTTGAAATAACTGCTTGGGTAAGATGACTGCAGGCCCAATTTCCTCCTAATTTAATCAGTCTCGTTGCTTGCTGAATGGAAGGGAGGAGTCTGTGTCTTCCCAGCTGTTCATGGGAAACCAATGAAATTATTTATTACATCCCCAGCTTTTTGTTTCCCTCTCAGATAAGTGCTGATAATCAGTCAAGTCACAGCTCTGCCTGCTTTCCAGAGGTCACAGCATAGTTGTAGAATAGGCTCCATATGCAGCTCAGTAAGTAAATTAAGAAATTCCACCCCTCTGTCTTAATCTGGGTTAATACCAGTTTGTAGCTCCAGATGGTTTTTAGGCTGTGTGGTTTTCTTAAGCTCAGTTCTATTTGCTGGTGAATTTCCAACACATGCACCTATGTGAAGATGCAAATACAATTCTGGTTTTGGAGGATGCTACCAAAGAGCACTTACACATCCAATTTTTTTGTAAGGATAGGAAGAGCTGAGTTTTAAAATACCCTTTTTAATCTCTCCAGGGACACGTGATGAGTTACTTTGTCTCTCAAGTTTCCCTCACCACTAAATAAACTATTTTGCATTATTCTATATTGAATGACAAAACACAGTTACTGAAATGAGCTGTAGTTGTTTTTGTTTTAATATTTTTCTCCTTTCTAGCAGTAGTGTTGGAAATTTCTGCCTTCAAAGATGCTCCACACATTTTCCAGCCATTGGACCCAACCAATCTTCCTGCACCTGATGCAGCTTTTGACTGTACTGTTTGTGCATGGCCTCTTGGATAAATCTACCACTCACTATCTGAAATTGGAGTCAGATCACATGGGAGGGAAGGGGTTCAGTGCTGGAAAAGCTGCTGGATTTACTCATTCCCCTGTTGGGGCTTTAGTACAAGACCTAAAATTTGGTATCTTGAGGCATCTGTTGGTTCATGGCTGAATCCAAACACCAAGGCATGAGAACTGTTTGTGACAGGACAGAAATTGAGGCATCTGCAAAATGTTTGTTATATGAGCTAATTGTTTGACATATCCCAGAACTGGCTGTGTGATTTTTAAACCACTTGCACAGAAAAGCTTTTGTTGAGAACTTGCACAACTGTCCAGGAGGATGTTCAGTTAAATCGCTCTCTCCAACGGAGATTCTTTTCAGGTACTTTTAACTCTAAATATTGTTTTAACACTTGAGTTGTTCTCAACCCTGTTGCAGAGTATTTTATGTGTGAAGGATGCTGTGTGTGTTTCAGGCACTTTTAATTTGCAGAAAGCCTTGTGCACCTCTCCAGCTCCCAAGCTATGAAGTGATTTCTTGTTTCTTGTAAAGAAAGGTTCACGCTTTTGAAATGTGACACATTAAAACATCTTTGCTCACAAAAGATACAGAACTGAAATACCAATTGTGACTTCTTTGCCTAAAAGCCTGGTTTCTGTGATGATGCTTTTATATTTCCAGTGTAGCAGACACTGAGCTTCTGATGGTGGCCCCTTGTTAAATGTGCTGTTTGGTGTTCACCCAATTTGAGGATTTATGGCCTGATTCTGGTGCACATTTATAATGCCAAGGGTCAGGTTTGGAAAGCACTGACAAAACCACCTCCTGGAGCCTGGTGCTGGACATCAGACTCCTCAGTTTAATTACAGAATGTAGCAGCTCCCAGCTGTGGATGATCTCACATCCTATTTATTATGTAAGTCACACCTGAGACTTCTGATTAGGTTGGGGATGATCAATAGATTATAAAAAGTATAAAAAGCCTTCAGAGCTGACAGGTTGATTTGGGGACAGTAAAGAGACTGTTTGGGGTTTATATTAACAGGAATTTCACTTGTAGCAGGTTTCCATAGTGTTTTATCCTGTCTGATGATGGGCTGGTTAATGTTCCTTCTAGTCCTAGAGGTGAATTTCCAGCTTTCCTGCTGGATTTTCATTAAATTACATTAAATATTAGGTTTTAAGGTCAAGTGTAATTTTAAAGCCTTGAGGGGTTCCTCTTAGGTGAAGTGGAGGTTTGTATGCAATGGTGTTTAGTAACTTCTAAAAGACTCTGGCAGGGTGATGGGAGGATTCCCCAGATTGCTCTGGGTGGTATTTTATTATTACCTATTCTAAATGCTTAATAAACCAGAATATGGGATTGGGAAGCATCAATGAGTGTCCACATGTCTTCTAACATGGAAAGTCTGTGGGCACTTCAGGCTGTGTAACCTGCCATAAATCAAACAGCTGATCAAGGGTAGTCAGAAGAATTTCAGAATCCAAGAAATTCCTATTTCTTACCCAAAGCAAGAAGGCTCGGGGTACGGGTATTTTGAGGAATACTCAGGATATACTTTTCTCCATTGATGAGCAACAGAGAATGGATGAAACCCACAGAGAGGGGTGGGATTGTGTAGAAAACCAAAGCCACCAAACCTGCCCAGATCCCCGGGCTGGTCCGTGCCATCCTCCTGCCGCGGGAGGCCGCCAGAGCCCATGGGTTCCGCATGCATTCCCAGTGCATTCCCCATGCATTCCCAGTGCATTCCCTAGGGCTCCGTGCTCCACACGGCAATTCCCAGCAGGGAGAAGCATGGGCAGCCTGCAGAGCAACGATGCTCGTTCAGCTCCACATCCTGAAGTGCTTGAAGATGTTTCCTCATCCTCTGAGAAACTCTGAAATACTCCCACTTTACAAATAAAGAAGAAGGTGAGGTATCTTGATTATAAAACCAGCAACACCCACTGCAAACAGAGTTGGGGAATGCTCAGAAACTGATTCTGATCAGATTTTAAGCACCACTTTTAATGCAGCACCAAAACTGGGGAAAAGTGACTTGAAACCTCAAAGAGAAAGGAGCATTTTTAACCCAAGCAGCATTTTATGTTTCAAAAGGGAGTGAAGTGCTGCTAAGGAAGGAAGCCCCTTTTATCCCTAAAAAACTTCTGGGTTTTATAAATTATATGGATTAGAAGATAACAAATTTTAGCTTTTTATGGTGTTGTTTTTCTACAGCTGTGTGAACCCCCAGATTTCCATGATGATGCTGAATTCATATCAATATAATTCCAATTAACCAGTACCATAAATGAGGCTTATGACAGCAGAAACCTTTGTGTATAAATGTAAGGAATGTTGATGTTCTTTTAAATAATGATGTGTTTTCATCAGCAAACTGAAAATTCTGCTGGGGAAATTTCTGGGGAAAAAACCCAATTTCTCTGCTCTGCAGCAGCCTTTTGATGATGCAAGTTTATTTTGCTGGTGGTTTCTTGTGGTTACTTTACACAAGTCTGGGTGACTGAAAGTTCAAGGAAAGTTTGTCACCACTTCCTGCAGATAACCTTGCTCAGAAATGCTAAAACTGCTGCATTTCAACACAGCAGTTTTTTTTTTATTATTTAATAGCTGCTAACTGCCATTGTGTTTGAATCTTCAGTAATAGAATATTTGATGTGCAGAGATGGAAAAAAATGTCTTTTTATATTAAAATGTGGTGGTAGAACCCTTTCAGCCAGCTGGCAGCTAGCTCAGTAATGTGATCAGAGGGTTAAAAGAGACAAATATATTTAGTTTCTATCACAAGGTAGAAGGTTATTTTTCTCCCCATATGCAATAAAAAAGAATATCACAGCTAATAGAAATACTGCCTTTTATCACCTCTTACTTAGTTCATGTATTTAACATTAGAACCACACCATTGCCCTTGCAGTTATTAGGAATTACCAATTACTGGAGAATTGCTTGGAATATTAAGAATTTGCTAAAGCAGTAGAATATTAGAATAAGAATAACCTCATAAAACAAATACATTTCAGCCCATAACCTGTAGAACTTTTATCCTGGGATGTGAGAAAAGGGGAGACAGGAAACATTAATTAAAAACCCCCATCCCTGGGAGTGTCCAAGGCCAGGTTGGACTGGGCTTGGAGCAACCTGGGCTATGGAAGGAGCTGGAATGGGCTGATCTTTAAGGTCCCTTCCACCCTAACCCGCTCTGGGATTATTAAACCTGTGTTTCTCCAGTGCTGAATGACTGTCATTAGCACTCCAAGGCTGAGCTGGGGCTAAAAAGCCTTCAAATTACCCCGTGCCTTAATTATGGTGCTGGAAGGGGGCGGCCCTTAATTGTGCCCCTGCCCCTTTGGAGGGTTTGATGTGTGGGACGTACAGATGTGGATATACAGATGTGTGTGACTGTACCGATGTGTGTGAAGGATGTACAGATGTGGCTGTACAGATGTGTGTGCAGGATGTACAGATGTTTGTGGCTGTACAGATGTGTGCAGGACGTACAGACGTGTTTGCAGGATGTTCAGATGTGTGTGGCTGTACAGATGTGTGTGCAGGACATACAGATATGTTGGGGATGTGCCGATGTTTGTGGCTGTACAGATGTGTGTAGGACGTACAGATGTGTGTGGCTGTACAGATGTGTGCAGGACGTACAGATGTGGGTGCAGGACATACAGATGTTTGCGGCTGTACAGATGTGTGTGGGCCATACAGATGTGGCCGCTGGGGCTGTGTGAGCACACATTTAGGTGCGATCACCGCTGGAATGGAACGCCCCGTGGGGCGCAGCTCACGGAGATTTCCCGGAGAAACACGGACTATCCCCATTCGCAATTAGTCGTCGCGCTAATTACGCTCCTATGGCGGGGCTGGTATAGCTGTGTGCTGGGGCCGTGCTGGGCAGCCCCGGGCGCAGCCCTAATCACCGCCGGCTATTAACGCGCACTAATTGCCCACGCGGGCAGGAGGGATGTGGGGCGCGCAAATACCGCGCAGCCGTGGGAAAGCGGCGCTGCATCCCGGGAACGCGATGCGGCAGTGCCCGCGCAGCCTCCACACCCCCAAAAACCCCAAAAAAACCCAAAAAATCCCCAAAACCCCGACGGCAGACACGCCAACCCAACCCCGCGCATCTCCCCGCGCGGGTGCGGCCCCTTTAAGAGCCCGCGCCCCGCCCGTTGCTCCCATTGGCCGCGCCGCGTGCGCGCGCGGGGCCGCCCCGCCCCTCCCTCCGTCCCCTCAACTCTCTGATTGGCCCGCCTCTCACGGGCTGCGGCCGGCGCCGGCCAATGGGCGGCGTGTTGCTATGTGGCGGCGGGCGGCGGTTGGCGCGCGGCGCCGCCGCTCATGCGCGCTCGCGGCCATAAAGGTGCGGGCGCGGGGGCGCGCGCGGGGGCGGCGCTGAGGGCTGTGAGGGCTCGGCGGAGCCGCGCTCGGTCCGCTCCGCGCCGGCCGGGGACGCGCTCGGGGTCGGCCGCGGTGAGTGACACACACACACTACACGGTGGAGGGTGAGGGGGGATCAGCGACTGCGGGGCTGTTTCCCCAAAGCGGGGAGCGTCCCGGCCCGCGGCGGGGCCGCAGCTGCGCCACAGCCGCGTCCGCGCTGTGGCCGCGTCCCCGTCACCCCCCGTTCTCCGTCCCGCATCCCCCCCGTCCGTCCAGCGGCACTGGCGGGCACCCCATCCCCGGGGCTGGCCGAGGGGCAGCGGCCGCCCGGTGTGCGGGGCAACAGGTCGGAGTGCGGGGTGGGGGGGGGGGAGAGGGTCGGTGCCCCCCGGGCGGGGATGGACGGGAGGGAGCGGGGATGGATGGTTGATCCTCCCAGGGATGGACAGGAGAGAGCAGGCATGGATGGTCCTTCCTCCCAGGGATGGCCCTTCCTTGCAGGGATGGACAGGAGGGAGCAGGGATGGTTGTTCCTCCCAGGGATGGTCCTTCCTTGTCGCCCCTCTCGCCATAACCCCTTAAATAACCCCCCGGCAGCCCCTCTATAACCCCACAGTAGCCTCTCAGCAGCCCCTCAATAACCCCACAGCAGCACCGCAAAGACCTTTCAATAACCCCTTAAAATAACCCCTCAATAACCCCTCGGCGGGACCCCCGGGAGGCGCAGCATCTCCTCCTGCCCCGTGTCCGGCAGCCCCAGCCCCAGCTCTTCTGTATTTATTTACCAACACTCCGGCAGCCTCAGCCCCAGCAGCTCTGTATTTATTTACCAACACTCCGGCAGCCCCTGGAGACCGGCCCTGCCCGGTGACATCATGCCAAGGCGGGTGGGGGCACCGGGATCAGCCCCTGGCAGGGCACAGGGGCAGCACCCAAACACGGGTGGCTCGGCTGGGTCGGGGTGCTGTCCCCTCTGCAGGAGGGTGTAGAGCCTTCCCCTGGTGCAGAGAGCTGTGCTGGGCACCGGGGCAGAAGGTGGCAGGGCCAGGGGCTTGTGCCTCCACGTGGGAGCCCCTGGGCTGCATCCCTAAAAGCCACGGGATTTTGGGATGGCAGAGGCAGCCCTGGGGCGAAGCTGCGGGTTTTGATGCTGGTTTGTGAAGCCAGGATGGTTTGAAATGTTCCGCTCTAAAATGTGATTTTAACGGGGTAGGACAAAAAAGATAAAAAATAAAGAAGGGGACCGCTCATCTCCTTGCCCTGCAGGTGGCTGGGGTGAACCTGCCCACACCTTTTTGTGTCTGTGGGTACAGCCCAGGGAAGGTCTGCCAGGCCTGCCAGCCCCTTTTCCTGCTTGTGGTGCTTGGGAGGGACAAGCAGAGCACCTGCCCTGCCCTTCCTCCCTGCCCCGCACTAGGATTTGCTCCTAATGCGTTTACAGTTCCTTAAAGCTTCTGCTGGGCACTGCAGAGAGGCCTGGGCCGAGTCGGAGGGCTGTAAACAAGCAGAGAGCAAGGCAGCTTGACTTGTAATCCGTGAGAGGATTCTGCCTGGAAAGGATGTGTTTTGTGACTTCATTCTTGCAGAGCACTCCCACTGATTTTCTCTAAGATCTCGTGGTGCTGGATCCACGCCTCGGGTTCCTTGTAAACATTGTTTGCTGTGTAATGCTGGAATAGGGAATTAAGATGTTCTCCTGTTCTGCCTGGATCCCTAATTCTTGTTCCCTGTTGAAAGACCATGTACAAGTGAGTGTTGTGCTTTGAAGCTGGGGTTGGGAATGCTCTAGGGAGGGCAGAGACGTTGCTTTCATCTGATGAAGATGTTGAGTGCTTCTCTTATTTGTTTATTATTTTAGCTTTCTTTGCAGGTGTCTTTTTCACAGTGCCAGGATTGGAATAACTGGCAAAACTGTGCTGGGCCTTGAGCTCCCTTGTGTCCTCTGGATCCCTGGATTTTGAATGAGTGATTTCCTTTCCGTGCTGCCTGGTGTGTGTAGTTGAGTCAGGGTTGTGTTGAGGAAGACAACATCCCTACCTGTAAATCCACATTCCCTCAAAGGCTCCTTGACTCATCAATTGAATACCTGTTGCAGAGGGAGAAGTTAATTAAGGAACTGGTCACTCTGGTGTAGGTCCCGGCTGGCAGTTTAGAAAGTGGGAGCTCCTTGATCTGCTGTGGTACTACAAAAGCATTACTAGGATTGCAGAGGAGTAAAAACCATTTATTTCATGTTCTTGCATCACCACGTGCGTGGAAGCCTCTTGAAGAGACACCAATAAAGCCAGGCTTTCATTGGGCTTTGGTCTTTAATTGGCAGAGCTTTGTTTGCTTGGGCTCAAGCAGAGGCTCCAGTCGAGGTCAGCTGTGGAGTGCTGGGGGTTCAGGAAGGGTCACAGGGTGGAGTCTGGAGTGCAGGAATTGAGGGCTCAGTTCTCTTGGCTGCTTTGAAGCTGGTTGGGATGGCTGAGGCAGGACGGGGTAGCAGGGTCTGTTTATCACACTGGAATCAGAATGCACAGTTTCCCTTTTCCCCTCCTTGAAAGAGACCCATGAGCTGGTCCTTCAGGATGTTCCCTCTTTTCTGTGCCTGTTCATTTGAAGGTCTTGTCTTCCAGATCTAATCACAGTAACTTACAGCTAAGGACAGATTTGCTTTGCCTGCCAGAAGCCAGGGGAAGTCCATGGAAGAGATGGACTGGTCTGTCTCAGGGATTTTTGAGCTCCTCAGAACAGATTTTTAGCTGGTAAATCTTGTGTGTGTTGGTGGTGTGGTGCTCACTGATGATGTTTCCCGGAACAAAGATATTTTATAGCTGGGCTTTTTAGGGGAATAAAAATAGAGTTTTCCAGGAATGCTGTGTCCTGGATCCCATTCCCTGTTGCCCCCACTGGTCCCTGCTCTTCATCCTCCTCAGTTTGGCAGTTGGTTCTCTCCAAGGCTGTTTTCTGCCACGTCATTTTGCCTTTTTATCCCCTTTTATCAGGGCTGGTGGCTGTCTTGCTCTGATTGTTCTTGATTCTTCTTCTCTGGGACCCTTTCCTCGATGGCCAAGGCCTGTCTGAGAGCGTTGCCCCTGCTCATGTGGGATGTGCTGGACATGGGGAGCAGCTTCGTCTCCAGAAGCGTCACTGGACTGGCCAAGCCACTTAAGGCTGCAGGAAATAACATAATTAATGAGACTTAGTTCTCCCACATCTTGTACCTGACAATCTCAAGTCACTTGACAATGCTAATTAAAGCTAATCACGTTCCTCTGTTTTTAGTAAATAGCTATTATCCCTGCTTCACTCTTGCTTTAACAAATGATAGTGCCAGGCACTGTGAGTCACTGGAGTTATGGCAGTGCAGCCTGTAGGAGCTGCCTTCCTGTCTCCTCACACATCCAGCCAGAGATCAGTTGTTTTACACCTGCTCAGGTGTTGTATGGAATATTAAAATGTGTGGGGTTCTGCTGACTCACAGAAATATGTTGGGTTTTCACTCTTTTTTTCACTGCCCCTGTGACTTGTACAGAACCAAAGTCCTGCGGTCGAGAGAGGGCTCAAAAAAGTAACTTGAAATTTCAAAAGCTGGGGATGCTTTGAATTTGCCCTTCAGAGGACTTTTTGGTGTGCTGAGAGGGAAGGCAGAGTGGTGTCAGAGCCCTCTCCCTTCTCCTGTTTCACACTGGCACTCACTGCACCTCATGAGGACAAAGCTGTGGTGTGACCTGGGCATTTCAGAGCCCTGGAGCTCTGGAAGGTCAAGGTTTCACTGATGAAAAATTGCTAAAGGATGGCTCGAGCAAGATGGTACTAAAAGCAGATTGTCCAGCACCACAGAAAGAGATGGAGTTAATAATTAACTGTGAGGAAATAAGAAATCTTAACGAGAATCCCAGGAACTCCCATCTCAAACAGTGGTCAGGAGGCCCAGGACTGTGAGGGGTGAGGCAGTGCATGAACCTTGGCAGGACCATGCAGGCTGGAGAGGATATCCAGGAGGAACTAATGACAAAAACTGGCAAGGTAACAGCTGACTTGAGCTTCTTAAACTGATTCAGTTATACAGTGTCTGTCATGTGAAGATTCAGGCTCTAAATCCTCACCTGACTTTGCCCCCTTGAGACACAGCGGTGCAAAATGAGGGCGACAAGGGTGCTGGCTGAGCTGCCATGGGAAGTCTGGCCCTTTCTAATACAGTAACTGCTGCATAAAAAGGTGTTTCTGGCAGAGAAGGGTCAGAATTCACCACCTTCTCCTCAGCTTTCCTCAGAAAAGAGTGAGATGGACCAGAGCAGAAAATGAAATCCCTGTGTGTCCTGTGGCAGATGAGCTTCTGGGCAGAGCAAGGCCAGGTAAAAGGTGCTCCTGGGAAGAACCTCTGAGCAGGTGAGAACTTCCAGGGTTCAACAAGGGCAGCTTGCAAATCATAAGTCGTGCCAGGCAGCTGTGGCAGATCCTTCTTTAATGCCTTTGAGGATATTGGAAGGATCCTTGGAGTAGATAAATGTTCTCACCGTGTTCCCTGTCAGTGCCCAGCTTTTATCAGGGAAACAGATGATCCATCCAGCAGACCCAATTAATTGAATCCTAGTCATTCCTACATTTGCCAGAAAGGAAGATAATGGAGCTATCTAAGGAGCACCAAAAAAATTGTAATGATAGGAGACTATTTGGACAGCCTGACTGTTCTGCAATTGAAACAAATCAAGATGAGAACTTGGGAGGATAAAGAGTGTTTTCATTTTGTCACTGAATGGTCAGTTGAATGGGAAGAGCTTTTCCCTGGTGCCTTCCGTTCAGGTTGGTGCTGGAATAGCAAGGTGAGGGTCTTGTTTCTCTTGGGACAGTCTGTGTCTGGATAGTAGTGGCAAAGTGCTGGGTCTGGGGCTCCAAATGGGGCCGTCACCTTGGATGTGGGGCTTGAGCTGAGGAGCTGCCTCTTCCAGTGTGTCTGAGCTGCTGCTGCTGCTCACTGGAGTGCACCGTGTGTGCTGGGCTGGTGCAGGAAGGGCTGGCACCAGTTTTGCCAAATGTGCAGGAGGAAATGGAGTCACTTGTGTGTTAAATTAGTCCAGCTTGCAGCTTTTATTTGTGGGATTTGCTGGTAGGAGCAGAAGGGAGTGCTGCCTGGTTTCAGCCAGCTCAGCCCTGGCCAGCCGTGCTGCCCCTCTGGGGGCAGGTCGCTGGCTCTGGCTGGAGGGGCTGGCTGTGGAGGTGGGCAGCTTGGGGAGGTGGGCAGCCCGCAGCTCTAATCGGCCCTGCTGCTCCTTATCAGCAGCCAGGCTCTTCTGCATTGCAAAGATATTGCTGCCAGGCAACCCCTCGCCGAGTGGGAAGGGAATTCAGCCAGAGGTGTCAGTCATTCCTCGGCAGAGCACGCAGCTTTCCCGTGGTTTCGGAGACAGGCCTGGAAAAGGTAATAAATTGTGAAGCCAGGCCTGTGAGGTGGTGCCTGTCCTGGCTGCCCTGTGCCTTTGGAGATGAAATTGGAAAGAATTTGATTAAAATTTCCAGAATTCCTTCCCTTCCCTGCTTCGCAGTGCTGTCCGTGGCTCGGCTGAGTGGATTGCTTTGGGCAGGGTGCTTTGCTCTGCACCTCAGGGAGAGGTGAGTGAGCAGTTCTGACACTGAGGGGTCCAAGTCCAGCCTTAGAGCTGTAAATAAACTCAGAGTTCTCATGGCCACTTGGGCCCAGGAGTCAGGAGCCAGAAAGAAGCATCTCTGCACCATCTTCACCGAGGTACTTTAGCCCGTCCCTTCCCTTTCCAGCTCTCTGAGTGCTGTAGTTCATCCAAGAAAGGTTTTGCTTGGAGTGCAGGAGGTTTCTGGACTTGCTGGTGTGGGTATTATTAACAAATAATAAGTGAAGCTTTCAAATTTGATTTAGTCTCCAAATTGACAGAAAGGAAATCAGCTATATAAAGGACCTTTTTTAAAATTACTTTGGTTTTAATAAGTTTAAATGGATTTAAATGGATTAATAGCATGTACAGGGACAAAGCCAGACAGACCTAAACAGAATTCTAACCCAAAGTGAGTTTTAA
>JAWWEW010000048.1:2984719-3019356 GCA_035583185.1 Anabacerthia variegaticeps | reverse complement strand
TTTAAATGGATTAATAGCATGTACAGGGACAAAGCCAGACAGACCTAAACAGAATTCTAACCCAAAGTGAGTTTTAAAAATTTGCTTTTTGTTCCTTTGAAGTCTCAACTCACTTTTATGTACTTTGAGTGTGATCTTTCTAGAAAGTGTCTCCATCAGAGCGAGACCAGGGGGTTTGTTGTGGGGTACTGTGTCCCTTTTTGACGAGAAGAGTTGTGAGAGACCTCGAGGTGCCATATTGGTGATCTCAAAAAAAGGAACTACCCCCCAGGCCAGCCTTTCAGATGTGATGAATGTGACCCCGTGCTGGTTCAGCTGGGTTTGCTGTGTGTGTGGCTGTGCACAGGACAGCACTGGGGATGTGGAGCACTGCAGGTGCAGGGGCTTGGCATCCTGCCCCTCCTGGATTCCCTGTGGGCACACACTCTGGCATTGCCTCCTGCTGCTGCTCTTCTTGAGGCTCTCTAGTGGTTTCCTGGCAGGGGGTTGGAATGTGGTTTGCCATGGGTATCACCTTTTTCCATCCATCCCTCCTTTCCCTCGTGGTGCAGGATGTTGTCTCCAGTGTGTGCAAGACAGAACTCAGGCCTGCAGAGATGAAGGGACTTGCTAGGAGGTACCCAGAGGAACAGAGGAGGGTAAATGTGTTCCTTGTTGAGGGAAGTGTGAGGGAGGAACCTGCTCCATGCTATTACTTGTGTTGTGATTGTGTCCATGCATCTGATAAAAGTAAATGCAGAGGGTTCCTGTCTGTTTTCCACCGTTTCTCATGTCATTTTCCTGTTTCCAGGGTTTGGAGGAGGAGCTGAAGGAGCCCTGGGTGTTAGAGAAGGACACTCATGGGTGTTGCTGGTTGTGCTGGTGCTGCTGAGCTGCTTCCAGTGTCACCTCAGCGAGTGTTTGAAATGGGTGCATTTCAGACACCTGACACTGAAGGAGTAAAGCACATTGTGTTCACCCATCTGCTGTTTAAGCTCCTTTCTTGCCTTTCCCCTTGTGTTCCATGTTTAAATTCAGAATGCAGGGCACTGAGTAATGGCAAGGCAGATTTTGTCAAGCAAACCCTGCTAAGGGAGTGTATTTCCCTGGAGGTTTTTCTTAGAATTTTCTCCTCAGACCCTGGAACAACACAGGCAGCCCCAGTTTGGGACCTTGTAGACTCAGGAAACTCTCCAAACCCAATTCCTTTTGTGCAAGGAATGCACATCTCCAGCTCTTTGTGTATTAATGAGGAGAGACAAAGAAGAAAGGTTGAGTTTCCCAACTCAGTAGATGGATTATTTCAGAGCTGTTACAGGCAGCTTTCTGTGGCACTGGGTATAATCCAGTAAGTATTTCACAGACTGAAGTTTATCTCAAAAATCAAACAATCCATAAACCAAACCCTCAGACCCAACAAACCTGTTGTTTGTCCTGCCACAATGAACAGGAACATTTACATCTGAGCCTCATTGCAAATGGCTTTTATTCAAAATGAGACTTGAGTGTGGTGGTTTTGGTCTCTGCCATGTGACATATGGACTTGTACACGCAGTGGCCTCGTCTAGCAAGTGTTTGGCACAGACTTTCTCCTTCTCTGTGTTTCCTGAGTTGCTGACAGCTTCATGTGGAAAGTGGGTGTTGGACACCCACAGGTGGAGGGAGAATTCTGAACCAAAATTGCCTGACTGGCGAAATGTGTGTCATGATTTTCCCTTCCTGCAGCTTAAAACTCAGGAGGATGAGGCAGAGCAGCCCCACCATACCTGGTGCACAAAAGCAGAACATTCAGCTGATCCTTCCCCTGATAACCACAGTCAGTGATGTTGAAACCTTTTTCTTTAGGATTCCTTCCTTTTGTCTAAACCAGTTTTCTGACTTGTGAACTAATTAATAGGCACAACTTTCTGTTCCCTCGACTTGAGTGTGTCCATCCCAGGGACAGATTTCTCTTCAATGAGAAGAGGAAGGTACTGGGTTATGTTGCTGGTGGCAGATACTCATCTCCCTAACACTGTTGGGCTGAGGGGAAAGTAATCAAAGCTTTTTTTGTTTGTTTTAAGGTGAGCGAAGTGACTCCAATAATACTCACTGTTAGAGGTGTTGATGAACATGAACTCACCGTTCTGAAAACCAGAGGCACATCCTAAATTCATCCTCATGCCTTTGTTCTGCAGCAGAACAAATGCACCGTTAGCTGTTAATTGTGTTTTAATTCAAATGCGTTTGTCACTAGGACAGAAAAAATCCAGGAGGTCGGTTTTTGCATTGCTGGGAGCCACAGATACTCCTGGATACATTTCAAGGTGATAGTTAAGACAGGAATAGGTCCTTACGAGCTGCTGGCTGTGCAAGAATGCCTTTCCTATTGTTTGTCCCTCCTCTCCTATAGTGTGATGAGGACAGAGCTGTTGGTAGGTAATGCACAGGTGATCGAACTGAGTCCTCTGTAAGGTAATGCTTTATAAATTATGGTCACCACAGATGAGCTTATCCAAAGTTTTTATTCAAGGCATTTCCCTAGCTATGTTCCCCACGAGATCCTGTCTTACACATCTTTATTCTCTGCCCTGCCTCGGGCAGAGAGATGGAGTTTACCTCCTGAGCACAGGAACTGCAGCCCGTCTCAGTCTGTGCTCCCATATCATCTCACTTTCTTCCCTCTGCTTCTGAAAGGTCAAATGTTTTTGCTGACATTAAGTGTGTTATGAGGTCAAACAAATGAATGCTCATGAAATGCTCTTGCAGAAGGCTGTGTGCAGCAGATAATTCTGTGTGTGTTCATCTCTGTCAGACAAGTGCAGCTGTAGGATTTCCTGCTGTACTCATTGTTCTGGAGCGGTGATGCTTGGCAGGCCTGGACAGAGGGGTCAGCAAACAACACATTAAGGGATTGCTCTTGTGTTGTTCTGCTTGGCATTCATTTCTGTCTCCAGTGGGTGCTGGGGGTGTCTGTGAGTTCCCCAGCTGGTCAGGAAAGGAAAGTTTGGCATGGCAGTGTGGGGGGGAAGTGGTGAAACTGGGTATTGGTGCACTTAGTGATCCGTGCTGAAGCAAAGGAGAGAAGGGCTTGCACCAATTCAGTACAAATCAATCCAGTCTGAGGCTTAGACGTGCCCTGTTTTCTCATTCAGAAACCAGGCTGGGAGGTGAATCCTCCTGTGTCAGGTCCTGCAAAGCTGGGGCTCTAATTGGAAAAGGTTAATCTGATTAGTTGGTGTTTGCAAAGAGCTTTAAGAATGAAAACTGCTGTGGAAGTGCTGACTGTTGTGATCATGATAGATATGATTTATCAGCAGTTTCATGGATGAGTAAGACTCTTCCCATTTGACTGTGAGGAACCTGCCTCCTGGAGAGCAGAAATAAAATATTTCAGGGAAAAAAAAAGATAAAAATGGGTATCCTGTTGTCATCCTGGTGTCACCCTCCTGTTGAGCACCAGGCATGGTCGTGGTCCCTCCAGTGCCTGAAGGGAGCCTGCAAGAGAGATGAGAAGCATGGATTGCCAGGACAAGGGGAATGGCTTCCCACTGCCAGAGGGCAGGGATGGATAGCATGTTGGGAGGGTGGGCAGGCCCTGGCACAGCTTGGGCAGAGAAGCTGTGGCTGCCCCATCCCTGGAAGTGTCTGAGGCCAGGCTGGAGCAACCTGGGCTGGTGGAAGGTGTCCCTGCCCATGGTCATGCCCATGGGACAAGCTTTAAGGTTCCTTCCAACCCAGGCCACTCTATGATTCTGTAACACGGTGAACCTTTGAGTGCACCAAATGCTGCCTGTGTGATCCTCTGACAACCCTCTGGTGTGGTGCTGGTACAGGAAAACCTGCAGGGAACGTGCCTGGCTTTTGGGGTTGCCCAGCTGGCAGTAGGTCCAGTGGGTTAACACTTCCAGGAGCACTAAAGCAGCTTGAATACCTTGAATCTGCTTTTTCAGCCATGACAAGAAGACCTGAGAGAAGTGTTGAAGACGAGGGGTTCCATAAATATTCCAAGTGCTTTTTCCACTTCAGGAATTCCTGTTGCATGTCAGGTGTGGGGTGATTATTCCTTGGTATTCTCATTTTGGGGATGGGTGGTGGTGGTAGTGGAGTGGCTGGTGTTGTTCCAGTATTTGATGTACAAAGTGCAGGCTCAGAAACTGAGCAGAATCACATGTTTTATGGAAAGGAAAATCCTCCTGGGAGGAGCAGGCAGAGTTCATGATTGATTTGTGGAGCGTGCAGGCACGCCATGGATCGGGGAGGGGACCTGCTTCCTTTAGGCTTCTTCCATCCTCAGAAGAAACATTTGTAGCTTACAGGTGTGGAATCTGAAAAACTGGGTTCTGCCAGCAAAAAGAGGGCCAGACTTGAGCTGCTTTGCAGGTGCTGTCAGATGATGTCGCGTTGTAAAATGGTGTTTCCATCCTGAATAGGGTGTTTAACTGTCTCCTCCTATGAGGAATAGTCTGCAGAGGCTGTGCCTTGCTTTGATGGCTGTCAGATGTTCAGATAAAAAAAATAAAGAACTGGAGTGCAGTTCATGGAGTAGCTTCAGCCTTCAGAGCTTTCAGGGAGCTCTGAAGGAGAGTGTAATGAAGGAATCCTCCACTTCCCCTATGGAAACTGGGGCAGAATGGAGAGAAAAACTGGTTGGGTGACTCACGTACTTACCTGGTGGCTGAGAAATCCCAGGTCCAGCTCCCAGTTTTCCCATGGGCTTTGGGGGTGTCCCCTCAGTGAGTGACCCAAGACAGCAGCTGGCAGGGCTGGCTCTGGTCCCTGCTTTCCCTCTGGCTGGCTTTGTCGAGAGCTGGGGCTTGGTGTGTGCAGTTCCCCAGAGGCCTTTGGGAGACCAAGCTTGACGAAAGTCATCTCAGCACCTCTGTAGTCATTTCCAAGTCCATTAAGTGCTGGAAGCATGACTGGAGCTGGCAGTGTGGAGCGATAGGGAGATGGCAGATAAGGGCAGCAGGGAGAGGTGAGGGCAGGCAGCAGTGCTGGGCTGTGGATGGCTCTGTGTGCTCCTGGGCTAACCCCAGACACCACCCCTGCCTCCTGGCTGCTCCAGTCCCTCCCTGAACCATCCTGGGCGCTGAGTGTGGTGTCTCTGTTCTTTGCCGAGCGCAGGTGTGTGTGCAGTGCCCAGCGGTGTGCCCGTGTGTTCCCGTGGAGCGTCCCCAGCGTGTGGAGCCTGCCCCACACCCGCCCCTGCCAAACCACGGCCTTTACCTGCGTCTTCCGCTGTTTCCCGTGCGACCCGTCCTGCGGCTCTGCCTCCTGGGCCACCCCAGACTTCACCCAGCGCTCCGTGGCTCCAATGGTGAAGATGACAAGGTCCAAGACTTTCCAGGCATATCTGCCTTCGTGCCACAGGACCTACAGCTGCATCCACTGCAGGGCTCATCTCGCCAACCACGATGAGCTCATTTCCAAGGTATGTTCCCGACCTCACCCTGGGCAGCAGGAGGTGTGCTCGCTCACGCTCCAGGTCACTTGCCATGGAAGGGCCTGGCCTGACCCAGGACCTCCAGTTTTGCTTGGAAAATGGGCTCTCGGCCCAAAGGATCTATTTGTGAGCTGCTGGTCGTGTTTTAAGTGAGCGTGGTCTTCAGCATCCTCATGAGGGGCAGAAGGGGAGCAGGTACCAATCTCTTCACTCTGTGACAGTGGCAGGACTCAAGGGAATGGCTGGAACTGAGTCAGGGGGTGGTTAAGTGGGTATCCCAGTTTAAGGGAAGGTTCTCTGGTGCCTCTATCAAAATGTGGGATGGGTTCCAAAGACTCCTGAGCTGATGCTCTAACCCTCCCATTTTTGCCAATCTACTACCAAGACACTTTGCAGTGGAGAAGCAAGGGATGGATGGCGGGGTGCGCTCTGAGCTGGGCAGGCTGGAAGGGTTCAGTCCTGTGTTCACATCTGTTGATCAGAAGGTGAAGGGTCTTGGGGATAAGGTCAATAAATCAGGGACCTTTGCAGAGGGAGCAGGGCAGTAAGAGGAGCTCATTCTGAAGTGTGAAAACTAAACTTGCCCTGAGTGAGTGTTGGAGCCTGCCGAGCCTGGCTGTGGCCAGGCCTCCAGTTTCCAGGTTCCGGCTGCCTTGGAATAACTGTTCCGTAAAGTTTGTTCAGCTTATAAAGTCTGTGTTCAGAAAAAACAGACACAGCCCAAGATTTATGAGCTGAGAGGAGTGGAAATGGCACTGTGAGCTCTGTGTGTGCAACTGAAATGGTTTGGCCTCTTGGAGCAGCCTTGGGAGAAAGGCTGGGATCACCAGGGACGGGGGTGCAGTGCCCATTGGAAGGTGGTTGGTGCTGCCCCCCTTCCTCTTGGCACAGAAAAGATTGGAAGGTGTCACCTTGCACAAGGGCATCTGTCCTTCCAGGGTTGGCACCTCGGCAGCTCTGGAGATCCTGCTGGATTTCCATGGTGGGTGCTCAGACCTGTCACCTCCCAGTGCAGTCTGTCTCCTTCCTTTCTTCCCTGGCCGGTGCGTGGGCCAGGTTGATGTGTTACCTCTGTGATGCTGTCTCCGTGCCAGAAACTTGAATTGAAATGTTCTGGTGTGAATAATGCTGATTGCAGGCTGCTGCAGTTGGGGGTTGTGAGTTTCTGAGCACCCAGGCTGCCCATGGGATGGTACCTCCAGGCTCATGGGGCTCCTCCTGTCCTGGTGTGACTGCAGGGGTTCTGGGAGCCGTCCTGGAGGGACTGCAAAGCCTCAGAGCTTCCAAAGAGGAGAACGCTGTACATTTCTTCAAGAGAAGGGAGTTTGGAAATGGAAATGTAACCACAGTCTGTGCCCTGGAGGTGAAATGCCTTCTGCCTTTTGGGGCAGCTCTGTGACTTCAGGCTCCTCTCGAGCTGGGCCGGTAAAACAGGGCACTGACTCCCCTGCCTGTTCACTGGGAGAGTTGATCCCCTGGATGTTGTGTGGGGACACAGAAGGTGCTTTACTGCATGAAGAAGGAGGCTTGTTTTACTTACTGCTTCCACAGCAGATTAAAGTTTGTGCTCTGCTGTATTCCTTGATGCCCCTGGTCCCCAGCCAGGGAAAACACGAGGCTGTGCATTCCCAGTGCCTTCACCTTTGGGGCTTCCTTCCCCTCCTTGCTCCCTCTCCATGCTCCAGTGCAGCCAGCCTTGCAGGGTAAGGAACTTCCAGCAGGGCAGTGCCAGAGCTACCAACTGCTTGGAATTTGAGCTTCTATCCTGCAGGAACTGCCCAGGAATGCTGACTGCTGGAATACAGACCTGAGGGGAAGTAGGAATGCACACCATGGGGCTGTGTGTAAATTGTGGGAGTGTTAACTCCAGCGAGCTGTGGGATCTGCTCCTTCTAAAAGCTCATTTAGACCGAGGTGTGAATTAATAGCTGGGGCCACAGTGCTGGTGGAGCACTAGCAGGTCATGCAACTCGAATGCAAAGGGTTTGGGGGTTTAGGATTTATTTGTCAGAGCTGTAAACATTATAAGACCCATCTTGGTATAACTGAAAACCTTCTAAAAGTAGTTGTGCAACAGTGATTTGTGCAAGTGGCTGTTTAACAGAACAGAAGGGCTGTCCCTGCCTCGAGGGGCTTCCAAAATGTGTAGAAACTTTCCCAGGCAAACTTAAATAGTCCTTTTTTTTATCTGTTTGAGTTGGGTTGGAAACATCTCCCCGAGGCCTCGTGCAGTTCTTTCTCCACAGCCTTGTGGCAGCACGGAGAGCCAGGCAGGGCAGTTGTCCTGCTTGTTTTCCATGTGAAAAGGTGGCAAATGCAGGGAATGAGCACTGTGAGGATGGAAAAGGGAGTGGGAGACTTTGCAAAGCCCACTTTCTCAGCCTGTGGTGTATCTCATTCTGAACCTGCCTCTGTCACTGGAAGAACAGCCCAAGTGACACCATCCTTGGAAACATTGCCCAGAAAACAGGCTTTTATGTAACAGCAGGGTGGTGGGGATTTGGCTGTGTGAAATAATTCCTCTGTCCCTTTTGCCCCCAAGTTGTGCAGAGCCCACAGAGAGCTTGGGAGCTTTCAGCTCCTTTGGATACACACAGATTGCAGCTCTGGCTCATGCCCTTGGCTGAAACACCAGCTGGAGCTGAATCCCAGGATTGTTCAGTGTCAATCCATACTTTATTTCCTCTCCATCTCCCAAGTTTCCCCTCTCAGCCCTTCAGCACCAGTGTTAACTTATTGTGACTTCAAAGTGTTTTGTCAGGGCTGGCTATCTGGAACTCTCTGACAAATATGCCTTGGCAGGGCAGTTTTTGCTTTCCTTGCTACTTGAGGAAAACCTTGTGCTGGAGAAGGGGTAGCAGGTTTCTCAATAAACCACTGCTATTTAAAGAAAATAATCGATGTCGAGGCTTTTAAGAAAATCCAAAGCTGTTACATGAAGCCAGTTAGCAAAATGTTTCTTACTTGGCCTTTTATCTCCTGCAGCCTGAGGGAGAAGGTGGTTTAGTGTGTCTGATTTGTAATAAGATCTAAATTGTGGGTTGGACCGTCTGGCCAAGAAAGGTCTTACTGACTTAGGAAATAGGAAGGTGATCAGGTGGATTGGGGGGGGGAGGAACCAGCTCTCCTTTGTCTCTTCCTTTGCTGTCTGGGGTAGCAGGACTGGGGGGTCCTATTCCCTTGGAGCAATGCATCATTTCCAAGGCTGGGCCAAAGTCAGTGCATGCTCTTGTTTCTCTGATTTTTCCCAATGCCTGAGTGGTCTGAGATTTTGGGAACCCAACCCTGCCCTGCAACAGATTCCTGTGTGACCTTGAGTAAGTCACTGGGTGTCTTTGTTCCTCCTCTCCCCACCTGTACAGTTGAAATGCTGCTGTTTTGTCCAGTCTGCTTGGAATATAAAGCTCTGGAGCAGGTCCTGTCTGCTCTCCCAAATTAGTACAGTGTGTCCCAATCCTCTTTGGCTTTAGAGTAAAAACAAAAATACTGTGCCAGGCAACTGTACTTAAAAAGCACATTTCAGTGGCTTCCAAATTGCCAAAAAAATAAGTGAAAGGTACTTTTTGTTACATCCATCCTTCTCAGGCACAACATCCCTCTGCAGGGAGGAGACAGAGGGGCTTTTCTTGGGAACTGTGCCTTCTGCATCATTTTCTAGAGGGGCCTGCAGGGAGAGTTAACAAAATAGACCTTCAGCAAGGTAAAAAGCACCTTTCTCTTTCCCAAAAAGGCAGGTGAGATGCTGATTTCTGCTTACTCTGTGCTCTTCAGACTCTCTGCCAGCCTTTTCTGTTTGGTTTCATGTGGGCCCAGTGAAAAAGGATGGGAACAAGAGCAGAAAGATGCAGGCCAAAATTGCCACATTAGTGTCTTGGTGGCTGATTTCTTTTGCCATGTGAACAGTAATTCAGCAGAGATGCCCCTGATTATGGAAATATGTAGAGAATGTCTTGTGGGCGTCCTGCAGTTTCTTTTTTCCATGAATTACTGTGATCCAACTGCTAAACATTATGCAGTGCTGTATCCTCTGAAGTTGCCTGAGGCTGGTGAGGAGGTTTAGTGTTCTCTTTGATGTCTGCATGGAGCCTTACTGAACATGGATGTGAAATTCCTCACCACAAAGGGCTGCAGCTCCTCCAGCACTGAGACTTTAGGAAAAATAGAGGACTCCCATGTATCTGACTTTCTCAAATGGGATTGGATTGTTCATGAGGGAGCACTTAGAAGCTCTTTTTGATCTTCTCAGTGAGGAGTTGAAAGGTTTATCAGCAAAACTCCCTCCCAGTCTTTGTGGCCTCACTCCTTCCCAGCCTGCTGGAGTCTGTGTTGGTCCAGCAGCCCCTTGGTGAGGTTTGTGCTCTGAAAACATCAAACTTTGCTCTCTGTTGCAGCTGGAGGGTCTTTAAAAGGACTGGAGGCTTTGGTGCAACTTGCAGATCAGTTGTGGATGAATTCAGCTACTTGGAAGCATTTGATGCACCACGTGTAGGTGGAGTGAGCAGCAGTTGTTGGGCTTTTTGGGTTGGCTCTTTGTTCTTTTCTTTCTTGTGTGTGGACAGGACAGCGTTTAATGTTCTCGGGGCTTTTACTTCCCAGGAACCAGCTGGTGGTTTTGTCAGTTCACCTTGAACACATGGAGTTATTTGCTGGGTGGGGAGAACATGCACAGAAGCTAAAACAATAATCCTAAAATTACAACGTGGTGATCTTTCATCTGGTGGAAAAATAAAGAGGCTTTCAGTGTCCAAGAGAAGCCAAGAGAAAATCCTGCACTTCCATCATGGGATAAAATGGTGTGCTAGGTGAGATGGGTCAAGTTCTTAGTTTTCATTACACAGGTTTTATTCTTGCTATAAAGTAGCTCTTGTGTCTTCCCAAATATGAATTGAAGTTCCCAGCCTAGTGGTAATGAACTCCTGAGGCCAGGAGGAGCCATCACACATCACATCTGACCTCCCCTGGATCATGGGCCAGTGCCTTTTACTGGGGTTGCAGCAGTTCTTCATCAGGAAAAGCATTCAGGCTGGGTTTGAAGACTTCAGGGGGGGAAATTCACTGCTCCCTTTGGTCATTTTTTTCCAGTGGTTAATCATCCTTACGATTAAAAATGAGAGACTCTGAATTTAGATCTGTCTGCCTTGTGCTTCCTGTCACTGGCTGTTATTTTACTTCTTGTGCTGATGAATGACATCTTTACTCTTCCTTGCTATAAAAGGTGGTGATGTGCAGTCCCCAAGGTCACTGTGCATCACTTTCTGGGCAGGCTAAACACATTCAACTTTGTCATGCTGCAATCTCATGTTTTTCCAATTCCTGTTAATTTTTGTGGTTTTCTTCTGCATCTTTAGCATTTCAACATGCTTTTAGGAATGGGAACGGGGCTGCTCTCATTGTTGAGGCTCAGCAGCAGCATCTTCTCAGCAGACATTCCCTGATGGTGCTGGTCTCACTGGCTCAGCTCTGCACAGAGGCTTCTGCTCATGTATTTGCTGCAGCTCTTCCTGCACCACGTTTAGCAATTCTATGCCCATTTCTAGAAGCTGTCCAGTAGCTCTTGGATCCTGCTTTGCAGCTCTTGTTCCCTCATGAGTAGCCACTTCCAGGTGTTATTCACAGCTTGCTCTTAATTGCAGGTACTAAAGTTCAAGCTGTAAGTGATGGACAGCGAAGCAGCTCCGTGAGGAGATGAGAGTTTTTCAGCTTCCTTTCTCACTGCTGTGAAACTGAGGGGAGGTGTCTTGTAGCTCTTGGCGTCGGTGAAGTTTAAAATTAAATTAATTTTAAAATGAAATGCGGGCTGGGAGGGTTTCAGTTCTCGGTAGAACAATGTGTCATCAAAGTTGTTAATGGGCCTTTTCCTTCCCAGGAGATTGAGTGTTTATTAGGCAGAAGGGAACTTGTAGAGACAAGCCCATGGCAGGACCTTCTCCAGGCAGGTTGGTGTTTGCAGGGAGGGCAGTGGGTCTGTTATTTGAGCCCCAGTGTTGGGCAGGGAATCAACAAACAATGCCCTTTGCAGGGGAAAGTCAGGATATGAAATGGGAGCTGTGTAATGAGAATTTGCAGTGCCTATTCCACAGTGCAGCCACCTAAATTAGATCTCTCTGTCGTGTGTGATTGCTTCCTCTGGGCTTTACTACCCTACAAGTCACTGCATTCCCTGGGCTCACACTGTCCACAATGGGATCACAGAGAGTCAGGATCAGGGCTCTTATTTAGTCAGGATATGGGTGTTCAATAGAACAAGCCCGAGGTGCTTTGTACCTCCTTGTATAATTGTGTTTATACAGCAATTAACTGCCGTGTGGTTTTTTAAAAAAATATTTCATCTGTTCCAAAAAAATAAGGGAGAAGATAATAAATCACAATAGTTTAGAATTCCCTGTCAAGGAGGAGGAACAGGGTAAAAATGGATTTTTCTAATCCATCACTTTCTTTATGGAAACAGCTCTCCTTTCATCTGCTGCTTCCTCTGCCTTAGAATTGATGACCTGGGCATAAATAAAATATTGTTCCCATTTATTATCCAGGGAACTGCCAGGGCCGAAGGACAGTGAATCATCAGGGTTGGTTTGTGCTGCAAGTGCTGCAAATCCTGAGCGACTGGAGCAGGAGCTGCTCAGCTTGGAGCCCTCCTAGCTCTGGGGGGTTCAGCTGGAAGAGCAGGCCATGCCAGCAGGATCCAGGGCTTGCTGCTGGGGGGAGCAGCCCTGGGAGCTTCCCATGAAGGTGTGTGCTTTTGATCTGATTTCTCTTGGAACAAGTGAGCCCAGGGAAAACACAGACAGGAGGCTTTCAGCTCGGAGAGCTCTGGTTTCATCTGGGATTTGGTCACACACACACAGGTTGGGGGGAATTCAGGGAGGGCTTTTTCACCTGCTGCCTTTGGGGAGAAGACTCAAAGAAAAGGCTTTTCAGGAGGAGTCTCTGGTGATCATTTCAGTTTTAGAGTAGCAGGAAATGCTCTCAGAGGGCTTCCCATGTATTTTAGGGGAGCTGATGTGTCTGCCAGCAGGCAGCAGATCCCTGGAGGAGTCTGTCCCTGCTGTTGGGCCTGGCAGGTTTTCCCATCCAGCAGAACTGCAAGGGAATTGAAGGATTGAAGCTGGAGCAGACAAGGAAACTCCACCCAGAGTCTCCTCTCTTAAAATACAGGGCCTGTTCCCATGGAGATCAAACTGTTGGAATAAGCAGCCATAACAGAGGTAGAAACTGAGACTGAACACCTGGAATTGGGAGAGTTCCAGGGCTCTCTCTGCCTTCAGCAGAAGGAATGAGTTAAAAATCAGATTAAACTGAGCTGCTCGTGGAGTGTCTACACACCCCTCAATTCCAGCCCAGCTCTGAGGGCACACCCACAGTCATAGAAGAGATTTCAGGACCACAGCACTTGGTTTAGGATGGAGATGAACATTCAGAATTAAGGCAAGGGATTAAACACGGAATGGCAGCTTTTGCTGAACCTCTCAGCACTCAGGTGTCTGTCTGGTGGCTTTATTTCAGTGCAGGGGGTCTTCCCCAGGGACAGAGAGGAGCTGCTGCCCTGGCACTGCTGCTCTCACTGTCAGCAGTGCTGCTATTATGGGCTGTATTAGTGGCCGGCAGTGCTCCACTGATACGTGGGCACTCACTATTATGCTGCTAATTAAATAACTTGTTGCATTAGCAGTTTCCACCTCCCCTCCCAGCTCTGCTTTGTGTTCATCTCTAAAGCCCATGCAGTAGCAATAACTAATGTGGCAATAAAGGGCTTTACCCTCCCCTGCCACTGCTTTTGAAAATGACTTGATTGTCGGATGCTTTGAGCCTACAGGAAAACAGCAACAGTCAGAAATGGGGGGAAACCCACAGCTGCTGCTGCAGCCAGTGCACATTCACCAGAAAAAAAATACTTTTTTCATCTCTCTATCCGGAAAGCTGAGCTTAGTTGTCACCTTCTGTAGTTCTTCACAGTAAATAACAAAATCAGTCTCTCCTATTGCCCTTCTACATCCAACATGGAAAGGATTGCACTTGGGGGCTGTCACTTAGAAGTGCCAGAGATGCCAAACTCATCTCAACTCCCTTGAACTTCCTGCAGGTCTGGGAATGCTGTTGGGAATGAGGCCATGGAGGTGGAGGGATCAGGGCTAACCAGCCACAGCCCTCAGGCCCAGCATGAAGCCCTGGAAGTTGGGGATTTTCACTTCCTTCTCCCATCCTGTCTCATGTAGAGCAGTGAGTGTGGATTACCAGCTCCTGGCAGGAATTGCACATGTGAGGGATGGCCTGTCCTCCTGCAGGGCTCACAGCAGCATTCCTGGGGTGCCTGCCCTTCCTGCAGGGTTACAAGTGCTCCTTAGGTGATGCACTTACTCTGATTTTGCCCAGTTAAGCAACCTGGTGTCAATAAATGTGTGTTAGGTTGGTGTGTTACCCAGATTGCTTGTAATTGTTGCCCCCAAAAGAGGTCAGATAAAAGAGAGTTTCAGCTGCACCTCACAGGGGTGCTGTCCAGCACTGTGTTCCCTGGAGCAGGGGAGGTGTTGGAGAACTGAACCCCCCGTGGGAAGACAGCAGGAGCTGGTCACAGGACTCAGTGCTAAATTCCCTTCCCATCTGCAAGACCTTGGGTAGATCTGGAGTTGCTCTGAGGTGGGGACATGTGGTATCCACCCATCCCTCTGCCCACCCATCCATGCTGCCTTTTCCCTGTGTTAATGCAGGATTTTCCCTTGCCACAGGGAAGCAGGACAGCAGAGGAAGGGAGCCTGGAATCCCTTTTCTCCTGGAATGAAGGGCCTATAGTCCCACAGTCTCCTCCCTTCTGGAGCTGCACAGAACAGGGGTCTGTCTCCTGAAGCTGCTCTGCTTTTCCCTGCCCCTACATAAATTGGAGTAATTGCTTTTAAAAGTAAATACTCCATCTGCTCTTTTTCCCTGCAGTATTTCCATCCTTTTTCATCTTAAAGTCAAGTTTTGAAGCACAGCAGCGGCAACCAGAGACCATCAAAATCACAGGAGAAGCCCCAAAATATTGTGGAGTTTTACAGAAGTAATAAATTCCCTGTATTTCTTTTTTGTTTGCCTTCAGTAGTCTGAGCCTTTAGTGTTCACATTTTGAAATTCCCCTTTGAAGTCTGTGAGCTAGAAACACATTTCAAAATAAATAGGAACAGAGTGCAGGAGCCCTGGGCTTTGGGAAGGGGGGGGAATGGCACAGGGCTCATGATAACACAAGGAGAGCTGAGTGTTGTGGTTGAACTGAGGCAGAGTCTGGAGGAAGAGCCTGCCAGGCATGTGAGGGACAAAGGGACAGAGCAGTTTGCACCTATTTTCTGAATTTTGGCCATTCTTTAGAGAGTTTTGCTCAGGCTTTTAGCTCAGCTTAATTTGTGCTAGAAATCTCTGTGCACGAGGGAAAACAAACACCTTGATTTTAGGCAGTATTTATTTCCCTAAATCCTGACCTTCATTAATTCCAGACCCTCGGGATCTCCTGTCAACCACAGCCCAAAGTCCCCCCTTTGAAAGGAGCCTCCTGCCCTCCCCGTGGTGCTGCGGGGCAGTGACGCTGACACATGGATTGGTGGCTGGGAATGTGGCCCTGGCTCCTGACCCACTTCAATGCTGGGTGCAGTCGGTGTGCCTGGGAGCCACAGCCCCGGGGCCTGCCCGTGTCACCTTCGTGCTGTGCTGACGTGTGTCCCAGCACGGCTTCCAGGGAGCACAACCCAGGGCACTGGGGTCTGCACAGCTCCCAGGGAGCACATCCCAGGGCCCTGGGGGTCTGCACAGGGAGCAGGGAGCACATCCCAGGGCACTGGGGGTCTGCACAGCTCCCAGGGAGCACATCCCAGGGCCCTGGGGGTCTGCACAGCTCCCAGGGAGCACATCCCAGGGCACTGGGGGTCTGCACAGGGAGCAGGGAGCACATCCCAGGGCACTGGGGGTCTGCACGACCCCATCTCCCTGGGCAGCAGGGCTGGCGTGGAGAGAGCTCTGCATGAGGTGTGCAGGGTGTGGGTCTCTATTTGGGGGTCTTGTGAACAGTGTGGATTTGGTTTTTTAGCTTCAGGCTGCTGGAAACGTGAGGGGATGAGGGAACCTCACTGGGAGAAGCAAAGCAAAGCAAGCCAAAAGAAAAAGAGTTTGAAAATAATTTCAAAATTAACGATTACTTAAATTTTCCTGAGTATTTTAAGGCTCAGGAGGGGGAGGCTGTTGTGTGGTATTGGAGCACTTGGATTTCAGAGCACAAGGGCTCTTGTGGGTTGGAGTAGGGATGGAAAAGGCTTTGGCTTCCTCCTCTGAGCATCCCTGGAGCTCTGCCCTTCGTTCTCTGGGATTGCTCCCCAGCACTGCTCCTGCACCATGAACATTCCAAGGGCTGTGGGTTCTCCCCTCACAGCAAAGCAGGAATGGAGGGATGCTCCCCCCACAAAAATGGGATGTAGGGGAAGCGTGAGGTTCTTCAGCCACTGAGAATTTGCCTCCTTAATTGACCTTCCCCTGGCAGTGTCACTGTAACCCTTTGTCAGGCAGCAGTGCCAGCAGGGAAGGGATGGGGATTAGGGGTAAGGATAGGGATAGTGTGCTGGTATCTCTGGGGGGTGTGTCCAGCCCTTCTGCACTGCCTGGCCCCGGTGTCTGCCCACCTTCCCTGTGTGATAGGAATGCTGAGTGGGTTCCTGTCAGGACCAAAGGCTCTGCCCAGGACAGGGCTCGTTCTGGGAGCAGGGAATGGCAGGGCTGGGGGACACCTGCTGCTGTCACAAGGCACAATGAAACACTGCAGTGACATCTCCCAGCAGGACAGAACCACACAGGGGTCTCCCACCTCTCCAGCCCTTGCACCTTCCTCCCAAACACAGTGTGGAACTGCTGGGAGGGAGCTTTTCCCAGGATGGAACATGGGCCTGTTCCCTGTGTGTTTGCACAGCAACATCAACTGCTGGGGAATAAGGCCATGCTGAATTAATTGAGTTATTTCAGAGATGAGTTTGGTCTGCTAATTCCATATCGACTGTGGGCTTTAAATAGCATTAAGGACCCGTGTTAAAGCTCAATTAAAACTCAGGAATGCAGCTGGAACAGGGTAAGGTCACATCTGTGGATGAGGTGGAATAATGTAACTGTTCCCTTGATGTGAGTCTGTATGTCCTGTCTGTAATGGGAGCAGAATTGAATCCCTGTTTAATCTGATCATGGACTGCCCCTCCTGTGAGGAAGAGCCAGGTGGAACTGATGGACCCTGGGGAGGTCTCTGAGCTCTGTGTGGATACAGGGACCAAGTAATTGAAGGTGTGCTCCCTTGGGGAATACCTGAGTGTGATGTGAGTAGATGGTTGAAGTGGCTCGTGCAGACCCTCAATCTGCAGAGGGTATTTTTGTAGTAATATTTTCCAGTTTTCTTCCCACTGTGCAGTGACTCACAAGGAACCTCCTGGCAGAGCCATCATACACCTGGTGTAGTGGTTCCTCTAAACACATTGTAGGTTTAATCTTTTTAATTAATCATTGCTGCCATAATTAATAGGGCCTGAAAGGTGCCATAAAGGCAGGGCTTTCATTGGGGTGTAGGCTGACAGGTGGGATAGCAGCTGGTGGGGATTGGGATTAAGAGTTCCAGGGAGTGGGATGAGCGTGAGGAGAGCCTGGGGTTTGGGGCATATCTGCCTACACTGCATTGGGTTGATGTCACGTTTTGTCTTACTGAGAGGTCTCCTCTGCCTGCTCAGACTGTATTCCATGAGAACATCTCATCTTTGGATGGTTAAGGATGAAATCAGCAGCCAGAACAGATAAACCTTGCATTCAGTGTCGTGCCAGTGACTGGAGTAACTCAACCCCAAAAGTCGTGCACGATGGTGGGTCATAAATGATCCCAGATCTCTCAGAACAGATGGCTGGGTGGGTTTTTCTGGCCCAGACCCCTTCTCTCCCTGCACTGCCGTGTCCCAGGGGGCTGTCACAAGCACAGAGAAGGAGCCCTGGTGGCCATTTGGCTCCCCCTGAGCTGCTGGTCTGCACTGCCCGGGACTTGGCTCTCTGGGGGTGGCTCTGGGCTGTCTGTTCCATTTGCATCCCTGCAGGGGGAATTCTCTGGAGCTTTCAGGAGCGTGGCGTGAAGGGGCACACTCTGTTCCTTTTCCCTCTGCTCCCTCTTTGGGACCAGTTGCCTCTTCATTTTTGCTTTATTGGATTATTAAAAGGCTGCCAGCTGGATATAGGTAAGTGGGGGTTTTCTCTGCTGCAGTCTGCAGAGAACAGGCAGCAGTGTGGAGTCCTTTAGTCCTGGCAACTGCTTCCTATTTTTCCAGATGATTCCAGCCAGCTCTTTTTGTGTTTAGCCCATTGTCAAACCGAGTCACAAAGACTGGGGTATTAATCCTGTCATCTGTTCAGTGTGTGGAACTGCTGAGTGGGCTGTGCTGTGAATGAGGAGCTGGAGGTGCTGGGGGAAAGCGGGATGGGCTGTGGGCGTGCTTGGAGCGTGGCTGCAATTCCTGCCTTTCCCTGGCCTTGGGGCTCATCCAGTGTGGAAATGTCCTTCTGTGTCCCCAGCGAGGGGTCTGGGGGGTGAGGGCAGGTGGAACTGGAGCAGGCTGGAGTGGGGGGGGGCACAGCTCTTCCCTGCAGCCTGGGGGGCTCCAAAGGGATCCCGAGTCGTGCTCAGAGCACGCAGAGCTGCACATCCAACACAACAAATGGACTCAAGCAGACCTGCAGCTCCCAAGGTCGTGGCTGTGAGTGTACAGGAGCCATGTCTTGCAGGCTGAGCCCATCTCTGGTGGCTGGAGCTGGATCCCAATCCCGGCTGCACACCCTGTTCCTCCTGTGGCAGGTCTGCTTTGACAGTGTCTGTAGAGCCCACACTGTCCTGCTGTGCCTCTCTCAGAGCTGCAGTTCTGGGACCTGCCCACTCTGAAGGACTTGGGTCTGCCCCATCCTGTGGTTACAAAGCAGTCCGTGGGGCTGCCTTTTAACTGGATCCAGGAGAGGGGAAAGGGGAAAAGCCATTTCCCTCAAACCCACGCACCACCCACAAAGCATTTGGGTTTTAAAATAGCCATTTCACAGCTCTAATTTGGAATCAGCACAGCTGAGGGGGCCATAATGAGTGTCTGTACGTGGGGTGATGGGAACTTCTGAAACCAGAGCAGCTGCCAAAGCATCTTGACATGGAGCTCCTGCTCTGAGAGGCAGCTTGGCAGGCGAGGATCCGGCCAAACTGCTGACTCCGGCCCTGTGCTTTCCCACCTGGATACTCACATCAGCACTGCTCAGGCCCTGCAGCTTTGGGATGCTGAGCACCCAGAACCAGGGCAGGTTTCTGAAGGGGACTGTCAGGAGGAATCAGCTGTTGTGCATCTCAAATCCCAAAGGTCCCTGTTGTGTTTTGGAGGGCTGAGCCAGCATGGGGCGGGAGGGTTTTGTTGCTGGCATTTACAGATGTGCTCCCAGCCAGACACTGAGCATCAGCAGTGCAGAGAAAAACATCTGCTTGGGCTTTTTGGGGGGGAAACAACAACAGAGAGATCCTTTCCGTTTCTTTCAGCTGCAAAGTGATGCCAGGAGCTGTTATTTCAGAGAACAAGAAGCTTGGGTTTCTCTGTTTGTGTGTGAGATGCACCTTTGAATGTGTATCAGGAAAATGCAGAGCACAGAAAGTAGGTCTCGCTGCTCCCTGTCCCTTCAGCGAGGGAAATGTCTTTGTGTGCTTCTTGAAAAACACAGCCAGACAACAGCAAAGCCAAAGAACATCTGCTTGTGTATAAATATACCTGATTTTTCTGGGTTTGTAGTTCCCATTACAGCATGTGCCAATCTTTCTGGAGTGCCAGAAGAGCAGCAACATCTCCAGAAAATGCTCAGGCTGCAGCATTTTATAAAACCCTCCTGTGCCACCTTTGCAGGGCTGCAGTCAGCTCAGAGGGCCCATGGGAACTTGTGGTTGCCACACTTCTCCAAGTGTTTTGGACATGTTTTGCCAAATCCTCAGCTCGCTGGAGGGGGAATATTAAGACAGCAGCAGCACTGGAAACTGAGCAGTGGTTTGTTGAAAAGGTCTGCTTGGACAGGGGGTAATTAATGGGATATTTTTCCAGTGACCACCCTTAGATACCCTAAAGCCCTGGCTTGAGCTGGAAGGAGGGGCACCTCTGAAAGGAGGCTACTGTGCCTGGGAGTGGAGTGGAACAATGTCCAGGGAGCCCCAAGACAGGGCTGGTGGGATTGGTTTTGTTTATTAAAGACAGGCCTTTGTAGAGCAGTAACGGAAAATCCTATTTCTGTACCAACAAAAACTCTGCTCCCATGGTTGTTGTTATTGGCAAACTTAGTCGCTTTGGTGTTTATGGAAAAGTATTTACTGGGAAGGACTGGAGGCTTTGCAAGCCTCATCTGCTTTCATTTTGCTTTGATGGCACACGTGTTGCTGTGGGACTCTGTGTTTCATCCCTGGATCCGTGTTCCCAGGCTGGCATCCCCCTCCTGCAGCAGGGCCAGCCAGTGTCCCTCCTGTTTGCTGCAGCAAGGGACAGCATTGCCTGGGCTGGCTGGGACTCTTCTTTCTGCCTGGGGGAGCATCAGCTTTCGGTCCCCACTTTCCCCCCCAGGACATGGGAACAATTCTGAGTGCTGTGGGGCAGCCAGGCCAGCCCTGGTTGGATGTGGGGTATCAGCAGTGGCAGCACCACAGAGCTGGGGTGCTGCAGAGGGATGAAAAGAAGCCTCTCTAATAAATGCAATTAGACAAACATGCTTGAGCCATGTGTCCTATTTAATTCCTCCCCGAGAAAAGAGGCATTCCTCAGGGCACCCTTTTGTCTGGCTGAAAGAGATATCCCAGTGCCTCGGGCATCCTCTCTGAATCCAGAGTGGCAACTAATGTTGGGCTTCAGATCCCTGTGAAGAGCAGTTATTCCTGCAGGACTGGGTGGGTTCTTTGCCAGGCAGTGATTTGCTGGCTGGCAGAGCCCTTGCTGCCACGCAGACCTCACAGGCAGCTGGCACTGCTGGCTCTGGCTCCCTGCCCCTGTGCCCCGGGGGGTTGTTGCCCACTGAAGTGCCTCTGCTCTGGGGAAAGGATCCTTTTGCAACTGGGCATCTTCCAGTGGGAGGCTTTGACTCTGTTTGTCATGAGGCAGGAGTTGTGCAGGTGCAGGGGTGCATCCCTAGGGCTGGACTGATGGGAGGGGACAACCCAAGGAGGGCAGGACCCCCAGGATTGTCAGAGGGGAGGTTGTTGTTCACTAAATAAATGACCACTGTTAGAGGGCCAGGCAGGTAAAACCTTGCATGTTTCTCTTTGCCCTCCAAACCCTGTGTCCCACCTTTAAGGGTGTTTAGGCTGAAATCATCACCTGAGGTTTTAAGAAAAGCATTAAATATTCAGAAGTTCCTGGTAAGGTGCAAGAGAAAGGATTAAGTAGTCCAGAAAAGCTGCTCTTTGGCTTTCCCAGCTCCTGCCCCTCAGTGCAGACATTCCCTGAGGTATCCCACAAGGAGCTTTGTGTACAGACAACTGTGCTCTTGCTCATAAGCACCAAATGTTTTATTCAGTGTGTGCTTGTCAAGGTGCATTAAAAATGCAGGTGGCACTTGCTGGTGTCAGGCAGTTTTTGTCAGCGAGGCACCATCACAGGGTGGTGTCACAGACCTGGCAGTGGAATCTGCTGGCTCTTGGAATGCTGGGAATACCTGGAGTGTCCTGCCAGGCTGGCACTGCCCTGCTCCCTCCAGACCTCTCCATGGAGGTGCTGTAAGGTCCTGAGGAACATGGGACAGAGAGGATGTGCCATGAGTGTCTGGTGTCCGTGCTCATCCCCGTCCGGCCGTGTCTCAGCCTGTGTTTAGATCCAGTCCTGAAGGTATCCCGGACATCTGTGGGAATATGAGGCCTGCAGGCACCTCAGCAGGGTTGAGGTCCTTGCCAAAGCACTGGAGGAGAGGTTGTGTTGGGGGACACAACTCCTGGCACCAGCAGACCCCAGGCTCTCCCCTCAGTCAGCCTCTGTCCCATGGGGAATCCACAGGCTGTGCTCTTTGGGCTGTGGCAGTGGGGTGGGAAACCTCTGTGAGCACCTTGGTTTTGGAAAGCAGGTTCAAAGCACCTTGGGCAGCCTTTGGGTGAGGTTGGGCGGTGGTGGGAGGTTCATGAACACAAGTGGAAGAGTGAAAGGAGATGTTGCTGGGTATAAGGGAGAAAACAGCTCAACTCCTGAGCAGCACATTCCTGTATGGAAACACTGGGAATTGCAGGTGTTCCCAGGGGGCTGCCAGTGCTCCCAGTGCCAGGGGCAGGTGTGGCAGCTGGAGGCAGCTGCTCCCTTCCCACCTGCAGGACAAACCCTGCCTCTTCTATGCTCATGTCCTGACACTTCTCCATGTGCTCTTCCCCAGCGGCCGGAGCGTTTCCCAGGCCTGGATCTCAGTGGCCACTTTAATGCAGCCGTGGAGGGCAGGGCCTGCTTGGCCTCTTTTCCTCACCCAGCCAACTGAACTTTGTTTTCTTGCCTTTCAGTCCTTCCAAGGAAGCCAAGGCCGTGCTTATCTCTTCAATTCCGTGTGAGTACCCACACACCTGTGGCTGGGGGGCTGTGCACCAGGGAAATCCCTCAGCAACAGGGAACCAGAGGGCAGAGTAGAGTCCTTTGGGAAACCTCTGCCTGCAGCTCCCCAGCGTGGGGGGAGCGTTGGGAGGGTTTGATTCCTGGGGAGGTTTCAGTCAGGCAGCGAGGAAAAGGTGAATTTTTCCTCCCCAGACTGAGAAATAAGGGCTGATGGATGAGTCATCCCCTTCTCCGAGGATGCAGTTGGACCAAAGAGCCAGAATTTCGTAAATGTGGAGATAAATGGTCTCTAAATACACCCTTTTTTAGACCTAACGTGAAAACCAAGTATAATTTCCCAGCGACTGAAAATAGTTCTGGTGAGGTCACTGCTGGGATGTCTTTCACAAGAACTGCTGATTTCAGTTCCATTTTTCAATTTTCCATTTGGGAAAGCAAAAGTACCATTTTATCAATTTGAAAATGAAAATCCTCCTCAAATGCCTAATTAGCACAAGTGACTGGAGTGGTATTAATCTTCTCTTCGGAGCTTCTACACAATCTGTAGTTGACTAAAACTCTGATTTTACCTTTCCATTCTGTTCTGGAGAACGGCAAGAGATGTTTGTTGGGGGGCCCTCAGTGTCCTGAACCTCCTGCTTACGTTGCCCAAGGCTGCAAGAAGATTCCTGGAGGGTCTTGGTGTGGGAAGGCCTAACAGGGGTGTCTCTGTCTCCCCCAGAGTGAACGTGGGCTGTGGCCCTGCAGAGGAGCGGGTCTTATTAACAGGATTACATGCAGTGGCAGATATTTACTGTGAAAACTGCAAAACCACGCTGGGCTGGAAATATGTGAGTACCAGAGTGGTTTGTGCTGCCTGGGTGGGGCCAGCTTTGCTCCAGCCCTTTCCTAAGGGGCTGTGGTGTAACGTGGTAAGGGTTTGGGGACCCAAAATGCAGGTTTTCAGCTGTATCCACAGCTTTTTTTTGCCATTTTCCCTCCTGCCTTGTGTTGTTGCATCCTTTTGGAGCAGGAGCTCTTTGTGGTGGATGTAATTTTTGACTAAGAATAAACACTGTGGGCCTGGTGCTTGTGGGTGCCCCTTGGTGAGACTTGACATAAAGGAGGATAAATGTGGTTCCTGCTGTCTTTTTTCCTAGATGTTATCAGAATAATAGAATGCTCCATTAATCCCGTGTCCTTCCCACTGGAAATGCTATTGAACATGAGTTTATCTGTTTGCTGTCTCTTGCTCTTCATAAATCCAATTACTTTCAAATAAAGGCTCATGTTGCATCCTAATTTCTGCTTCTGCAGACACACACACCACACTGGTTTGTCAGAGCCTTCTCACCAGTGTCCAAACAAAGCCTATTTTGTGTCTGTGGCCTCTGGACAGAAATATGCTTTACTAAACCAGCTGAAAGGCCAGGAAAAGGAAAACATCACAAATTGATGTGGGTGCAATCCATGCAGAAACACAGCATGGATGTCATAGGTGGAGCAGGACACTAAGTACATAACTGAGTTTGTAGCAAACAGAGCCAATAGTCCATAACCAGCAGGGAGCCCAGGGCTCTCCAGCGAGGACTGACCTGTCAGGTGAGCACCTGAGCAGGGCTGAGCTGGTCTGGAGGGTGCAAACCAGGAGTCCCTCCTGGCTGGGGACAGCAGGGATTGTCCCAGGGACTGTCCCCTCCAGCTGGGCACTGTGGGAGCACGGTGTGTTCCCAGAGCTGCACTCAGGGATCTGGCACAGCTGGTGCTTCTCCTGGGCCTCCATCTCCACAGGAACCCATCCCATTCCCCCTGCTGGTGGTTTTACAGCACCTTCCCTGTCTCTCTCCATCACAGCCCCTCTGCATGCTTGACAGACTTTAATCAATTCTCAGAGCACCCTGGAGAGAGGTGGATTTTATCACCAGTGATTCCTAAATCCTTGTTTAGCCCAAGGAGCCATTGGCCTGCAGAAACCTGCATGTTACATGGTGCCAGTTCTTTTTTCTCAGCCTGTAAAGACAGCTAGGAGCAGGATTTCAGATTCTGCCCACATCATTTTCCCGAAAGCCAGAGGGAACACCTGCAGGTTTACTCTGTAGACAAGGCTAAGACTCACACCAGCATTCCCAGATCTGATCCATGACTGTGATTTACCTTCATCTCCTCCCTTGCCCTTCTCTTTCTTTAGGAACACGCTTTTGAAAGCAGCCAGAAGTATAAAGAAGGCAAATACATCATTGAACTAGCTCACATGATCAAGGATAATGGCTGGGATTGAGTGGGAAGAGCCCAGCCCTAGCAGCGTGTAAGAGGATGCCATCCAACCGAACATTATATCCAAGAGTGAGAGAGTGACTGAACGCTTGGTTCCATGCATTTAGAGGCTCTGCAACCCGGGAGCATCTTCACACCCTTCTCCATCTTTATTGGTGACTGGCCTCTAAATTTCTGTCTCTCTGTCTCTTTGCTTTGTATCTGTGTGTGAGTTGACCCTGGCTGCTTCTCTCTCTGTTCTGCCGTCGGCTCAGAGAATGCACCGAGTGCCGAGGCCGTTCCGTGTGCCCAGTGCTTGAGGACAAAGTGCCCCTGGCCCCGGGGTGCCGTTGGTACCAGGAGAGGTCCTGGGGAGGGAGGAGGGCCCCAGCTTTGGGCAGGAGGAGGTGGTAGGGGGTGGGGAGAGGGCCCCAAGGGAGTCACCAGAAGCTGACACTCTTATTCTCCTTTCAGTCCTGGGTCACCAAGGTTGACACGTGTCTCCTCGTCTCAGAGGACACAAATACCTCACGGCTGCGCTCTCTCCCATCCCAAATCTCAGCCCCAGCTGGCTGAGCACGAGTTCCCCCCACAAGCCAATTGCAATCTGTGTTGTGTTTGCTGTTTATGCACTCGTTGTTGGAGGGGGCAGGACCTGGAGGCTGGAGAGATCTGCCTTGGCCTCTCCTGGTCCTCGCTGGTTCAGGGTGGGTGGGGCCCAATGCCCCAGCACTGTGGGGAGCATCCTCACAGCTGGAGAAACCAAATCCTGGCTCCTGAGCCCTTCAGAGAGGAGGAGAAAACCACTTAAGGCACAAGGAGGCTGGAGCTGCAGCTTAGAAGATGAAGGAAATTCCATAGAGGAGGATGGGGATAGACTTAGTAACAGAGGGTACCCCTTGATTTCCTGGCCCTCCCTGAGCACCCCAGGGGTGTTTTACCAATCCTTCACAAGTGCAAGCAGGAAAATGCTGTTACAGGATCTTTTCCTTAATCCCAGGCCCCAGCCAACATCTGCCCTGTGGGAGCCTGGCAGAGCAATGGCGTGGGAGTGGGGAGAGGAAGGACAGAGGACCTGGTGGGTGTGTTGCACAGGAGGATATTTCAAGCCATGAGGTGTCCCCCCAAAACCTTCCCCCTTTTCCCATCCCAGAAGCCTGTTGCAGGCACGAGGGGGAGTGGGAGAGCAAAAAGAAAGAAATAATCTGCCCCCTACCCCTGAAATTACGCCCCGGAGTTTAAAGCAGGGGGGAGATGTGGGCAACAAAACTGCAAGGGGTAAGTCCTTCCCATTTTAGTTTTTCCATTGTGATTGCTGAGGACCTTCCTGAGGTGGGTGGAGGGGAAGGGGCGTCGTGTGCAAGAGGGGAAGTCCATCAGGCACAAATGGCAGAGTGAAGTTTGCTCTGCGACAGCCCAGCCCGTCGCTGGTGCCTCACTCAAGGCCACTGCACTGAGCCACTTTTCATCTCTCCCAGGGAATTTGCTTTCTGTTTGTGGAATTCTTTCTCAAGTAGGTTAATCCATCGGGGGAAATCTTTGTTAATCCAGAAGGAAATATTGTGCAGGGGTTTGTGACTCCTTGTGAAAGGGAAGCTTTGGAGCTGAGGTCTGTCGTGGCTGGATTCCACCTGGAGAGGCTCCGAGCTGGCTCTGGGGTCAGGGCTGGGGGAGAGTCCTTTGGGGTTAAACTGGCAGGGAGTTTAACAGAGACCCTGCTGAGGGATCAGGGGGATCTCAGTGTTGGGTCCTTGTGCTGACACCCAAACCTGATGCAGTAAAGGCTCTTTTTTCTCTCAGCCTTTGGTTTTGACAACCTTGGGGAGGGAATGGACGAGGAGGCTGGTCTGGCTCCTGCAGTGGATGGAGTTGGATCAGTTTGGGACGAGCCTGTTCTGAGGTGGCCTCTGCCCTCACCCTTCTGCTGTGGCTGTGTAAGAATTGCTTCAGCTTCCATCCCTGGCTGTCTCTGCTTCCATCATCCACGCTCCCCTCAGATACAAATCTACTGGAAATCCAAAATTCCACAGTACCCGCTGTCCTGTTGACTCTGGCCCCGGCCTGGTCTCACTTCCCTGTCCTTTGGTTGGGGATCCATGACAATTCATTGGCCTTGGACTAGTGGGGAGTAATTTCTGTCCTTCAAGGAGCTCTTTAGTCTCTGCAGATTCAGAGCCTTTAAAGGGGCCTGGTTGGAAGTGGGAGAGGTGAGGGATAATCCCAAATCCTGTGATGCTGAGGAGAGCACCAGAGGCTCCTGGTTTGATGTTGGTATTTGGAGTGACTGCTGATAAAAAGTGCTACAAAAGGCAGGGCTGTCTAAAGAACTGCTCTGAGAAATAAGAACCACCAGGTATAAATGTTTTTATCCGTGTATTTGGGACGAGAAAGGTTTTAACTGGTCACAGGTGCTGGGCTTTTAATGGCAACCAGTCTAAGCTTGACTAGGAGATCTTAATCTGCTTTTAATGGGTTTTGTCCCCCCAGCATGCCCAGAGTCACCCCCTTGCTGGGAGCCTGATAGGAAAGAGAAAGGTGGGCCTGGGGATGCCCCCAGCACCCAGAGAACTGAGCAGGGAGGGCAGAGCCCTGCACAGGGAGGTGGGGAAATGGCCTTGTGCAGCTCCATGGTGTTCCTGTTCTGCTGGGTGTCCGTGAATAGGAGGTGCTTCAGTCCACCCCTCCTGCAGCTCGGGGGGGAGCTGGGAGCAGCAGGGGGTGGGAGCTGGGCTGGGATTTGGGATCTGTGCTGGGGCTGCCCCAGGTTAAACTGCAGAGACACAGAGCGACGTGCTGGGGGCACAACCAAAGATCCTCAGCACCGTCCCCGGGTCCCGAGGGGTGGAGCAGAGCAGGAGGGAGGGTGGCCCGTGGGAACTGCCTCCTGGTTCAGGCAGTGCCTGAGCACGTGGTGCTGCTTTCCACGGGTGACATTCCTTGGGAAGGCACGGACAGCAGTGGGGTTTCCTTCTGTTTTGGTGTGGCAGCCTCGTGTGTGGCAAGCTGTGAGTTTACACCCCCCGTCTACCCCAAAGCTCAGACTTGAGTAAGTTTTAAATTGTTTTTCTCTGGTGGATTATCTGATGTGAAATCCCCATCCCTGTAATAAATATTCAGATGATAATATATACAAAGCAGAAAACCCCCCAGACGTTATCTTGTGAAATATACTTTTGTAAATAATATTTAATTTTTTTAAAAGAATAATATATTTGGTGCTGTTTTCTCAGAGCCCCTCCCTGAGAGCACTTTTCTGTTGTTTATAAATGATACTGTTTCCTTCTGTGTTTGTTGGAAAATATGTTCAAAGGGAAACAAAAATCCTAATCTACGTTGTCCTCTGAAGTCGATCCGTTTTTCCTCTGGGTGTGGCAGGAGGGGGGATTTGCTCCCACTCCCACCCTCGGCCGCGGGGTGGGTGGGGTGGGTGGGCTGGGAGGAAGGTGGAAGCCCTTGGAGTGCTGGAACAGCATCCCTGAGCCACAGTCACCTCTGCTCCCTCCCCAAACACCCCGGTCACGACCTTCCCGAGCAGATGAGGTTGGGAGGATCCAGGCCTGGAATGTTCTCTTGCCCCAGGATTGGCTGGAGGGAAGGAGAGCTGGAGACAGGATTGAACAGGAGCTGTGGCCTCCAAGTCACCAGTGGCTCGGGGGCAGCAGGGAAGGAGGGTGGAGGTTTTTAACTAGTCCTTGTTTTTAAACTAAACCACAAGTCTTCGGACATGGATCCTGATTTTCTTTTTGAGGTTTTTTTTTGTTGTTGTTTGTTTTATTATTTTTTTAAACCAGGCTGCTACATAACAAATTAGAGTAAAAGTTTACCTCTCTGGCAGTGAAGTTCATTTATTTTGTTCTCCTTTCTGTCTTTTATCTCCCCCCCTTCTCTCCCTTCTTCGTTTTTAATTCATTGGGTCTCTGGTTTATCCCAAAGTGGACCAACAGCACAAACCACTGGACTGTGTTTTGCTGAGCAAGGAGCTCTTTTCAGTGCTGAATAACTGTTGCAGGCTCTTTAATTCCCTGGGTTTGGAGCACACCATTTAAAAAAATACAGGAAAAAACCCAACCCTACAAACCTTACGAATGAGCCCCGTTCTTGTGACGATCACGTGAGAACTTTCTCTGTCTGCATTGTCTCTGCTCTGTGAGAGTGTGTCAGTCATGCATTTCACTGCACTTGTTTCGTGTTCCAGTGGGATCCAGCTGTGGGATGAGGAGGTGACACCCAAACCCTGCTCAGTGGGAAGGAGCTCTTCCACCCACTGAGAGGCCTCAGAAACAATCAGGTTAGACAGAGGTGTTTTTGCAGAATCCTGTTTAAGAAGAATAAGCAGAAGAGGGGAAACAAAATCATCGTGAATTCAGACTAAAACAATGAATCAACATATTCAAATGCAAGCAGAATGGCATTGTGTCAGGTACAACCACCAGTAAGCTGTTCTCATCGTTCCAACTGTGTGTATCCTTTGTTTTGTTCTTCATAAGGAAATGGGAATGCTTTCCCCACTGACAAAACTAAGGACAATATTTCCAGTACCAGCCTGTCTATGGATGCTCTTGTGTTTACAAAGTGTGTATACTTTTACTTCTTTGATCTTAATTTTATTTTTTTTTTTGCGTATTCTTTCAGGTCATTTGCTTCAGTCATAAATGCAATTGTTTGTTTTCCAGTAATTGGTTTTCACCTTTTCATGTATTTGTACATTGTATATAGTTCTTCAGTATTAGAGGGAGGCGTATTGTTTGTCATATTTACAATATGTGTTGGTGCTCATTTGAGAAAATAAAATTTTCAAGTACTAAACCTGCTGCTCCGTGTTCTGCTTCAATCTCGTGTCCTGTGTGCAAACCACTGAGATGGGCAATGCTCTGTGTGTGCTCTCTTTGGGGCTTTTGGGATGAGCTCATGCAATCCCTCCTCATCCCAGGGCTGGAGCTGGCTGGGCCCTGTCCCGGTGCCCTGAGCCCTGTGCCAGTGCCCAGCAGTGCCACTGAGTGCCCTTAATTCCCTTGTGTGTCTGAAAAAGCCACCTAACCCTCTTTGGAGAGACCTGGCCGGGGCCCTGAACTCGAGGTGAGCTCGGACGTGGCGAGAGGAGCTGCACGTGAGAGGCTGGAGGTGAGGAGGAGCCAGAGGGAGGTGGGTGAGGCCGAGGGAGGTGTGGCTGTGAACCGACATCCCGTGGGTGCTGGGCCTGTGGGTTCTCATCCCATGGGTGCCCATCCCGTGGGTTCTCACCTTGTCTGTGCTGATCCCATTGGTGCCCATCCTGTGGGTGCCCATCCCGTGGGTACCCATCCCATGGGTTCTCATCCCACGGGTGCCCATCCCACGGGTGCCCATCCCGTGGGCAAACAGGTTCAGGGAAGGCACAGTCGACACCATGAGCTGTTTGCCCAGCAGGGTGGTCGGAGCCCTCGGTCTCACCAGCAGCTCCAGGTGCCATCCTTGGCCCGGGGCCTGTGTGTGACCTGTGGGGTGTGAGCTCCGGGGCTGAGGCCGCACTGCCACCACCCTGCACAGCAGGAAGGGCCCAGGCACGAGGGCATCTCCAAAAAACGTGAGCCAGGTCCTTCAGCCACCCTTGCCAGGAGCTCCCGTGGCTGGGCTTGTTCCTACAACCCCTGGAGCTGCTGCTGCATCACCCCGAAAGCCCAAAGGCTGTAACCCCGTTCCCATCTCCTCGTCCAAACGAGAGTGGCCACTCCACTTGCTCCCGTGGCCACACGTGTGTGCACGGGAGGGATCCACCTCTACATCAGCCCTCTGGCTGCGCTTTAGGACGAAGGTGGAAAAGTGCCAGACCCACCACAGGTCCTCGGGCTGCGGTTCCAAACCCTGGGGGTGTGCGGGGCCAGGCTCTGCCCCACTCCAAGAGCCTTCCCAGCCGGGGAGGGGAGCGCAGGGCAGGGCAGAGCCGCTGGTTGGGATGCAGGGCAGCCCCTCCCCGCCTGCTCTGGCTGTTTTATTAAACTGCAATTAGAGCGTGGACGAGCCGACGCAGCTATTAATAGCCGAGGGAGATAAGCTGACTCAGGCAGCAGCAGCCCCGGGCTGTGCTGCTGCAAACCTGGCCCGGGGCTCTGCAGGAGGGAGGGATGCAGGGATGGATGGAGGGAAGGATGGAAGGATGGGTGCTGCGTCCTCCCCGGTGATGGTGCTGCAGGGCTCTCCCTGCCCTTTCCCCTGGCCAAGGACGGGCTATAAACAGGGACAGGGCAGCTCCTGACTCCTCTCATCCCACCCCTCACAATGAGGGTTTTTTCAGAGGATCACGGAGCTATAAATACGGCAGTGCCAGTGGCCTTTAATCCCGGTTCAAGAGCAATTCGACACTCCTGCCTTGCTTCCCAGCCCTTATTTTGGGACGCTGGCAGTGGGGAGGGACGCTGCCAGTTGTTTTCCATGGGTTCACTCGATCCCTTCCCTCCCTTCCCAGCTGAACCACTACAGGTCCAGCCTCACGGGTGCCCCTGGGCTTCCCCCACGCCACCTCTCCCAGTGGGACAGGGGGACAGCCCGGGCAGGAGGATGTTCTTGCTGACAGGGAGGATTTACAGCAGCGTGTCCGGGCTGCCAAACACGCCGCGGTTATTTTTACCCGGCTCCACTTGGGGTATAAATAGTGCCGAGGCTGCTCTCTGCTGCTGACCGAGAAATGTCCCACAGAAACAGGCCAGGCACGGAGGAAATGTCACCTGGAATGTGGTGACCCCGGGGTGACCCTGCCCTGGCTGCACAGGGGGATCCCCACGGGGGGGAATAACCAAGTCCTGGTGCCCCTGCTCTCCATGTGACCCCAAAAAACCCACGGAGCCCCCAAGGAGCCCCAGGGCCAGGCAGGTCTTTGCTCTCAGAGCTGGTCTGGGGGGGCTGGGGGTGTTGTGAGCACAAACCCTGCCCAGGCCATCCAGGGGGGTCTCCTACATCAATTATACATCAAATCTCTCCAGAGCTGAATCTCCCCATCAGTCCCCCCGAGTCTGTAAGGGGGAATCATCCCTGTGAGGGCAGGCGGGGGGGGACTGAGGGGAGTGTAAGTGCAAGGGCAGCAGGGACAGAAGGGACAGGCATCACCCTGTCACCTCCTGTGAAAAAAGCCATGGAGATTTTCCAGCCTGCCCTGTTATTTATGGCTCAGGATCAAGCAGCTGCTCCCGGAGGGGGCTGCCCCACAGCCCGTTTGTTCCCCATGTAGGGAAACTTCTGATCAGGTGAAGTGAAATGCTGGGGGGGAAAAAATCCTGGAATCCTTTGGCAGGGGCCCGACCTCGCCCCGTGGAAATGTGCCCCTCGGTGACGGACCCTGTGGAGGCTTTGGATGCCTGACAGGAACAGCAGAAGGCTATAGGAGCCCTTTTATGTAGCTCTGCTTCCTCGTGAAACCCAGGCTGGTGTTTTCTTTTCCACTTGGACACGGATTTTCCCCTAATTGTGCTATTTTTATGAAGGTTTCAGACAGGAGCGAAGGGCCTCTCCCAGCCCAGCCGGGCTGTCGGAGGAGCTGGAACGCTGCAGGGCTCAGCCTCTGACGCAGCTCTCCCAGCTCTGCCCCGTCCCTGTGCTGAGGGATGTCTCACCCAGCCCCAGTGGGGCTTGTGCTCCAGCCCTGCCTCACTGGGATTGGGGTTTTTTGGAGTTTCCTGCCTGGAGATGAGCTGTGGTGCAGTTCTACATGAAGGAAGGTTCCTGCAGAAGGGGGAAGCACTGCAGGCACCACACAGGGGTGCAGCCAAAACTCCCACTCTGGGGACACGAAGTGAACACCTCACCTGTCAATATTAGTTTCTACCTGACAGAGCAGGGGCCTTTATGTCCCCCAGGGCAGCTCCTCACCACTCCAGTCCCTGCTGAGAGGTGGCCCTGAGGAGGTACCAGCTGTGCCTGTGCCCAGGTCTCCCCCAGCCCCAGGGGTGCTGGTTTCTGGAGAAGCCTGCCTGTATTTTTGCTGGGAGGGGCCTTTATCTGGAGTGTTGGTGCTGCTGGAATCTCAGCTGTGTCTCCTCTCCGGGTGTTGTGGCAGGTCAGTGGGAAGGAGCCAAGGTGGGAGCAGGTTTTGTAGGGGAGGAAATGAGGTGGCTGAAGGGATGAGTCTCTGTTGTCTTTAATTTGGGGTCAGATTTCTGTCAGAATGCAGGATTTGGGGGGGGTGTTGAGGATGTCACTGGTTATGTGGCCCTTCCCAGCCTGGTGGGTGCTGTGGAAGTCAGGGCTGTTGATTTTCTCCCTGGGTTTCAGCAGGTCTTTGCTCCCCATCCTACAGAAGGGGCTGTTGTTCCCCTCCTCAGGTCCTGCCCTGGTCCCAGTGGCCTCAGACTCTCAGGAAGTTTCTTTGGCTGTGTTTGCTGACAGCAGGAGCAGAGGAGCTTGGCAGGAGGGCTCTGCATGGTGGCCCCCAAGAACTCATGGGAAAATCTCTTGTGCCAAACCTGGATCTCCCCCAAACACAGATCATTCAGCCCAAACTGGGCTCTTGTGCTCCTTGAACCTGCTCTGCACCAGGCCAGGCTTTGCTTGGTTGGTTTATGGGGATTTGCTGCCATCAGTGCCCATCACAACCCAGCTCTGAACATCCCTGTGTACATCTTGGTTCCCAATCCAAGACAATTTGGGGACCAGGCAAGGTCCAAGCCTTAGGAAAAGCCCACCCTTGCTGGAGGTGGGTGGCTGATGGGGACAGGGCTCCTTCTGGATTAGTTGCCCACAAGCAAGAAAAGCTATTTTGAAGCAGAGGCTGGGAATGTTTGAGCTAATCCCGGGTGGAAGCTGATTAAGGGCTCGGGGGGGAGATTTGGAGCAGATCCTGGTGGCACAGGGAGCCTGGCCATGTCCCCCAGCTGCTCCCACAGCTCTGCCAGCCCAGAGCACCCTGCTTACCATGGAGGGAGAAGGGGTGAAGCTCAGCCAGGCCTTTCCCAAGGTGTTGGAGGGGATTTCATTCCACAAACTCTCACCAAGGAGCTCAGCCCTGACCTTTGGCAGCTGTTGGTGCTGGGGAGGGGAGAGCTCTGTGCTCCCTCCCAGGCTGGTGAGCAAAGGAGGCACCTTTGTTGGTGCTGCAGCCCCATGTTCCCCACGGCAGGGAGTGCCTTTGCCCTGCTGTGTCCAAGGGAAATGTTTAGGTTTTGGCCACCATTTCCAGGGTCTAGGGAATTTGTTTCTGTGGAGATGCACACCCTGGACTGGGTGAGCTCTGCTGTGTTCTGCAGGTGCCCCAGGTGGGCAGTGACTGTGCCAGGGACCAAAGGGCACAGGATTTGGGTGGGATAAAGAGGATGCACCAGCCACTAAACTTGCTGTAGAAGTACAGCTTTCCCCAGGGATGGTGCTCCATGGCTCATTCCCATTCCCATGGGAATTCTTACCTTGCCAGGCATGGAGGTGTCACATGTGACATCCAGCACTGCTGCATCTGGCACAGGAGGGTGGCAAAAAGGTCTTTGCAGGAGCTGCAAATTTGGGGTCGGTCACCTTCAAGTGTTTGGAGGAGGAAATGAAGGCAGCCATGGGGGCTCTTCCCAACCCTCTCGAGGTGGGCAGGGCCCTGCAGACCAGGGTGAGCCTCTGGTGAGCTGCAGGTTGGGCCCTGCTGAATTCAATATCTGCTTTTTATCCACCTTGCCCAAGTGGCTGCACAGCCCTGAGCCAACAGCAGCCCCTTGTCTGGGGCTCGTGGCGTTGCAAAGCCCCAACCCTGTGATGGATTGCAGGTCTCGTGTGTCACGGCTCAGGAAACCATGGGCCTTCCTGCCCACAGGAATGCTGAATTCTTCCCCAACACCCTGCCCAGCCCAGCCAAGCCCCCCGAGCCCCCCTGGCTGGGTAAACACTGAGCAGGGAGCAGGACCACAGTGCTCAGCAAATGGCATCAGGTGCAAACACAGCCTTTCCTCTCCAGGAAAGTATTTCCTCGCCTCTCTGGCCACTCCTGGACTGAGCACACGTTTGGAGCAGCTCGTGAGGGATTGCTTACAGTCAGTTTTAACTCATTTCTGCCCCCACCCCCTGTGCCCCACAGCAGCAGCATTGTAGCCAAGGCCAAGGTGTGTCTAAAGACCCTGTTTCAGGGGTTTATGAGCTGCTGCTGCTGCTGCACATAAATCACACCTCAGACTGTGAGCCCTTGTGTCTTCTCACGGGCTTTCAGTGTTTAAAGTGTTCTGAGGCTGAGCCCTTCCTGCCCCAGGACCCCCAAAGTGTGCCCTCCTGCCTCCCTCCTCCAGCCCCCCTAGCCCCAAACCCCCCGCCCACACTCAGCTGTGTGGGGGGCACTGAACCCTGGGTCTGCCCCTGGAATTGAGGAGTTTTCCCCCAGCACTGAGCTCTGGGCCTGTCCCTGGAATTGAGGAGGTTTCCCCCCAGCAGTGAGCCCTGGGCCTGTCCCTGGAATTGAGGAGGTTTCCCCCCAGCACTGAGCCCTGGGCCTGTCCCTGGAATTGAGG
>JAWWEW010000048.1:2893142-2984619 GCA_035583185.1 Anabacerthia variegaticeps | reverse complement strand
TGAGCCCTGGGCCTGTCCCTGGAATTGAGGAGGTTTCCCCCCAGCACTGAGCCCTGGGCCTGTCCCTGGAATTGAGGAGGTTTCCCCCCAGCACTGAGCCCTGGGCCTGTCCCTGGAATTGAGGAGTTTTCCCCCCAGCACTGAGCCCTGGGCCTGTCCCTGGAATTGAGGAGTTTTCCCCCAGCAGTGAGCCCAGCCCCAGGTGAGCTCTGTATGTAAATGACAGTGTGTATTTACCTGATGCAGGGGCTGAGCTGGGAGCTGCTCACAGAGCCCAGGCTTTGGGTGCAAAACATCCTTTGCTCCTTCAGATGTGTCTTCAGGAGATCAATTTGTTGTCTCTTTGGAAGATCACGAACCAAGTAACTCACTCGGATCACTCTTTTTCTTCCATCTGAAAGCAGAGAGTTTTGGTAAATCTGATTTTTCAGAATCCAGGCTGTAATCTGGGACCCCTGGCTCCTTTTCCTCCCTTTCCCAAGGCCACAATGTGATGCAGGCTCAGAGCCCCCCAGACCTGGCTGTGCCCAGGCACAGACCAGAGCACAAAGCCGAGCTCTAATCCACTCATGGCAAGTGTGGGATGGGGAAGGCACCAGTGGGAGCTGCAGCCACAGGGTTTAGGACACGTCCCCAGGCTGGAGCACCTGAACCCTGTGGCCTCCTGCCTGCAGTGTGTCCATTTTCCTGTGGAATGCACCCAAAGCTCAGTGCTGGGATTGAGCCATGCCTGGGGAATGCTAGGTGGGATGGCCAGGGAAGCACAATTCCTGCTTCTGTCCCCAGGCTGAGCTGTGCCCACCAGCAGTGACATCACGATTTATTGTCCAGATTAAAGGGAAATTAAAATTAATCTCCCTGGACTCGGAGGATCTCTGGGGTTTTACATTTTTTTCCTGGATCATTCATTATTTTTAGCAGATGCTTTTTATTTTTAGCTCCTCACAAAGGCAGCAGGTACTGGAAATCCCATTGCCATCCCAGCAGCCTCATCATCTGTGCAGGCAAGGGATGGAGGAAGGACAGGGTGTCTGTGCAGCCCCAGCTCCAGAAGGATGCCCATGGCTGGCACAGGCACAGTGGGGCTCTGCGGGGGGGGGACACAGGCACCAAAATGGTTTGGATGTCAAAACTTTCTGGTTTCCTCTGCCTTTCCACCTCCTTTCTGTGATGGGGAGTGGCATGGGATGACAGCTACAGACTGGAGCCTGTGGTGGGACTGGTGTCTGCCCCACAAACTGGTTTTACTCTTGAAATCTTCATCAAATACTAATGGTGGCTCTGCCAAACAGATTGGCTGAGCAAGATCGATGTGCTTGAGATAGAGGGGCCCGTGTTTCAGGCAGAAATGAGGAATTAGGGGCAATCAGTAACAGGGGCTGTCACTGCTCACCAGGGTGAGTTATTGCGTGTCTCAGACGTGTCAGAGGAGTTTGAGGGTGAAAATCTGATGGCTGAATGAAATTTTGGTCATACAACTGCTTTAGTGACTTGTTTGTAAACAGTCCAGCTATTGACATGTAGATGTGGGTTAGTTTAGGCCCAGTGGTTGGGTACTGAATGGAGGGAAAACATTACTCTGCAGTTCAGTACTGAGAGTTTGGTTTTCCTTTTTATTTCCTTTTTTATTTTATTTTTTTGAGAGGGAACTGGAGGCTGGAGAGCTGGAGAAGTGTCCAACTCAGTGCTCAGAGCACAGGGGTGCTGGGGCACCTCCTGGGGTAGCTTTTCTTATGCCCACACTGAAATTGGGATTTGGTTGCTCCATGAAAGGGGTTCAGTGAGCTGTGTGCACCCCAAGATCTCCCCTCTCCCTCCCCCAGCACCCAGCCAAGGACATCTAAGGGTGTTCAAGGGCTGATCTCTCCCAGGCACTGATTCCAACGTGCTAATTAACCCCTCTCTCCAGGAGCTGCAGCAGGGAAGAAGATGCCCTGTGTTCCCAGCCCGCCCTCCCTCCTGCCCTGCAGGGTTGTTTTGCTCTGTAAGTCAAGGAAAGGAAACAATTAAGTACCAGAGAGGAAAATGAAATCTACCATGAAAATGCATCGCTCTGGCAAACAGCAACTGCAATTACGTCGCATCCTGTCCCAAGGACAGCGTGGCTGGATGTGGCTGGAGGAGATTTATGTTTGGGTTTGCTGTGCAGTGAGGGTGAGCACCCCAAAATAAGGCTGAAATCTCTCTGTCTTGCATAGGTGGGGCAGTGTAATCCCACCCTGAGTGGGGCTCTGGCTGCTCCTGGACCACCAGGGATCAGGATGGATCCCACATTCCCACTGTGAGAGGCAGATTTCCGGGAGCCCACTGCAGCTCTGGGTGTGAGGTGCCACTAAAATGATTGTTGTGAGGGGCTGGGGTTGTTCTGTTTAGGGGGGTTTCCATCCCTCCTGCAGCACAGCAGGGAGGAGCAAGTCTGTGTCCATGTGTTTGCACTGGAATGAGCATGAAAATTTGAAATAAATTGAATAAATGGGTCTTTATCAACTTCCCCATGGCATGGGGTGCCTAGAGGGTTGAAAGGAAACATAGATAAATTCTATATTCCTAGAATCCCAGGATGGTTTGGGTTGGAAGGGACCTTAAAGCTCATCCAGTCCCATCCCTGCCATAGACAGGGACAACTTCCACTAGCCCAGGTTGCTCCAAGCACCCTGACAGGGAGACAAGGACATGTTTTCAGGTGCCCAAAGTTCTCTGAGCTTCACACACTTAGTTGTGCTAAACTCCAAGATTCTCACCCCCAAAAACTCTATAATCTAAGCAGTTCAAGCAGTGCCTGAGTGCCTGTGAACATGTGCAGGGAACAGAGTGCACATCAGCTGCCAGGGAGCAAGTCTAGTTCAAACACAGCAAAACACACAGTGCTCTTGCTGAAGATGTTAAACCTTTGGCTAAGCTCAAAAGGCAGAGTGAATAAGGGGTTTAATGTGCTCAGGAAATCCTCCACGTTGGATGAGATCAGAAGGAGCCATTAGTGAGGATGGACAGGGATTCTTCTCCAAACAAAGGCTGATACTGAGTGATTGCAATTCTATAAACAGCATCACTTCAAAAATTCAATAGCTCAGCCAGCACTGGAAGAAGCACCAAACCCTGGTGGTTAATGTAAAGGTAGATGGATGGAAAATAATTAGGACCCTTGCAGTTCCAAGCTTATTTTTCTAATCCACATTGTCCTCGAGCCATTATGTATTTAACAGGTTTGTTCTGCACTAATGGGAATGGCATTGCCAAATTCCAGTCGTGCTTGGGGACCAGCCTTCTCCAGCTTTGTTCTTTGGATTTAAAGGATAGACACAAGGCTTTTTTTCCCCTGAATATGCTCTCCTATTTTTCACAAAGCTAAAATCTGCTTGCTTTATAGATTAGGTTTTTCTGACATCAAATTGCAGCAAAAAAAAACCAAATCCAAGAACTGTAACTTAATATAATAACTAAGATGGAGAGTTAGTGCAGAATTTTATTAGCTCCCAGCACGGAGGAGTATCAGAGGCTCTCAGACTTGAGTTAACCCTTAAACCCCCATTAACCATGAGTGTTGTAGTAACAATTTTATGGGGAGCAAAGAGCTGGGGCAGCTTGTTCACCAAGCCACGGGTCTCTGTCTCCAAGCCCTTCCCAGATTAGCCATTAGTCAGCCTGCAATGTCTCCTTCATTTAGTGCTGAGCTGTAAATCCCAGGGTTCAGTTTAAGGAGCGAGTCCGTGCTGGGCTGGAATCAGCACTGCTAGGAATGGACTCAAGCTGCAAAATTTGGATTCAGAGCTGTGTGGATTTAGGGCTTTAGCTTGCCTGTTATAGAAATAAGGAACAGATGGGATTTGCAGGCCTGGTGCAGCCTCCACACTTGTCAGAAGGTCAGTGTTGTTTAAATCCAACCAGATTTCCAGTGGGATTCACCCCTGCCCCTCCCTGCCCGACTCAGGCACCAGTGCCAGCACAAACTGTCCCCAGGGCTGGAATCCCTAAAACACTAAGGATGTTCTGTGTAACTTGGAGAAGAAACATGACTGCTGGTTCTGCAAGCCATGTGGAATTAGTGGCAATTGGGAACATTTGGAGTCAGGGCCAGAAAGCTCCTCAACATCCATTAATACATCAAAGTTCCCATATTTTTAGAACTTTACAGCTGAGAACTGCACAATGTTTGTTTTTCATCTAATAAGGGTTCTGTGACTCACATGGAAGGGCAGGGCTCGATAGATTCTTGGCAATTTATACAAAAAGAGCATCTTGCCTCCATTTCTTGGGGACCTCACTCCTCAGGGCACACCTGGCAGACAGATTCCAAGGGAAGCCATGGCTTCCTCACCCACCCAAATCGAGCCTGGATATCCTCCCTTTGGAAGCATCACCTCAGCTGAACAAACTACTAAATTTAGTAGGGAAATAGCCATCTCAATTTTGCAGAAGGTTGGATTAGAGTATCTCATGGTCCTGTGTGGCTTTCAGACCTAAATATCATTTAAAATAAGGCTGTTGAGCCTCTGTGGTGGTGCAGAACTGTCTGTGGTTTGCCCTTATGCGTCACTCACCACTAATTCCTTGGAAAGGAGAATTTCCTGAAGGGATTTCACTTGTTCCTGATGACCTGTGGAGACGGTTTTAGCTGGGAAAAGGGATTTACAAAAGCACAGCACTAAGGATTCACAGCCAGGTGTTGTCTCTGGGGCCGCACAACCTGTCCTCACATCAGGTTGTGGGCAAAATAGAGAGCTGCAGTTGCCAGGGTGTGTGTTCAGCAGCCCTGCTGCTTCTGCCAGGCATGAGGAGGACTGGAGTATCCTCCAGGAAAACACTGTAATGTTGGCTGAACACAGGCAAGGGCAGTGCCTGGGCACTCTCATGCTGCAGGGAATAAAGAGCTAAGGAGGGCAAATGCTCAGTCTATAAAGGCTTCCAGCCTAATGTAGGATTAGAGGAAGGAAAATGGACTGCACATTAAAATTCATGAAGGAGTACAATTTAAGATCCATGAATAACGGGGCCACAATTATGCAGGGTTGGGGATTTGGATTTGTTTTTGGTTTTTTTCCAGAGCTGCTGGAAGAAATGAAGTCATTACCAGGACATGTGTGGCTGCCACATGCTCTGCCCTTGTCACTGTGCATACACAGCTGATGGGACCAAAAGGTTAAACACAGGGACAAGGGAAATGGGGAAATGCAACCTCTGGTCTGTGGAGTCTCAGACAGAACAGGAGGGTTTTCCTGTGGTCTGTTTGGTAAGCTGTGTCCTTGCCCCTGGATCTCAGTCTGGGAAGGAGAAATTTCAGTATTTGTTGGGGTTAGGCAGATGTCCCAAGTGGGAGATGTGGCACTTGGGTGTCCCATTCTGAACACCCTCTGTGACTCCTGTAACTTGGTCAGGAATCTCCTGGAGCCCAGCTCGGCCCTGCAAAACACGCTGAGCCCAGAGGGGTGCACGGGATGAGCTCCTCACTGGGACCTGTGCCAGCAGCTGTGGCAAGGGGTGGGAGGAGTTCATACCAGCCTTTTGCTTCTTAATTAAGCTACAGGAAGCTCAGGGCCTTCAAAACAGGGCTGGGGGAAGAAATCACAGCTGAGTGCTGAACTGTAGTCTGTGGTGAGGGCCCCTCCAGTTCATCACTGTTGCAGGAGAGCATCAAGGAGATCAGGCTTTTCTTAGTGCCTTATCATGAGGAAAGCTCATGCCAGGGGTTAATTCTTCACCCTGTGTTCCTGTCGGTGAGGACAGAGGTTGGAAAGTCAGCTGCTGTTATTTTATGGTCTTAATATAGAACAAAAGAGTAGTATTTTGTCCTAGATTTAACAGCTGGGGAAATAAAACTGCTTGGGGTGGCAGGAGATGCTGTCACAGGCAAAAGGACAATTCCAGGAGAGTTTAGGATATCTGCTTATGTTACAGTCATGGAAATACATTTAAATCACAGTTATGGTGCACTCTAATGGGAATGTAGAGCCTGAGTGAATTATTGATTGTTTTTCACATTTGATAAGGAAGTCAGAAGAGAAATGATGTCTAATATACAGAAATAGATTAGAAGCCTCCCGTGGGTTGTAACAGAAGTGCAAGCATGAGGAGGTCTTAAAATAGTCACAGTTTTCACTACTGGAGGTCCAAAAGGCCATGAATTAGGGAAATACTTCAGGTGAGGATCCAGGGGGATGGGTCTGGTCCATGCCCCATGGATTTTTTCCCCCTGCTTGCTCTCAGTAGTCAGTGTATGTGCTAAGTGCCCATAAGCTGCCTTCCTTCATCTCCTTGGGTAAGCGTGGGAAGAAAATGTTCCAATTTAACAGGAAAATCTCAGCCACCATTTAAAGATTTAGGTATCCTCCAACCTACCCTTCCCCAGTCTCCGGGGAGACTGTTCCCATGCCATTCTGCATTTATATTTCTGTAGAGATAGTTTCACTGATCCAAGGGCTGCTCAGAGGATTTAAGCTGTAAAAGCTTTTTTTAAACCACCCAGAGTGGTTTAAGATCTTTGCTAGTGGCTTTGTACGAGCGTGACTGAATTGTTTCCAGCACTGAGCTCCTCACCTGTCTGGGTCGTGTGTGTGGCTGACAGACAGATGGATGGACAGCCCGTGCTCTGTGTGAGAATGCAAACAGCTGAGCCAAAGCTTAATCCTCCCCCAGCCCTGACCTTTTTATTCATGCCTGCACCTGGCAGGAGCAGCAGTCAGTCGTGGCTGTGGCCTCACAAACAGCTGCAGATAAGCGCTGGAGTTAAATTTAAAAAGGGTGGTGCAGGCAAATGTGTGAGGAGGGGGGGGGAACTAACAAAACCACTGGCTAGCCCCTCACAGCCCAGCTTTAGAGAGAAAACAGGCTTTTCAGAGTATCCCTTTAGGCTTGCAGTGAGTTTGGCAGGTCCCTTGGCTGAATGCAACGATGGCTGTGCAGAAACGTTTGCAGAACTAGGGCACAGAGACCTGAACCTGCCCCTGGCTCATGGCAGGTCAGGGCTGTGCAGCTCCAGTGCCCAGGGAGCAGCTGGCTCGGGAATGGGAATGGGATGGGACAGGCTTCAGTGGGAGCAGTTGCTGAGCATTTCTGTGGCCCTTGGTGCCAGTGGGAGCTCAGGGAGCTCAGCCTGAGGAGCTTCTGCAGGGGCTGTGTCGTGCACAGCGCTGCAGTCGAGACGTGCTCTCAGCACAGATTGAACTGCAAATCCCTTCCCAGCCCAGAAATAGCTGTATTTTATCCTAGCAGAGCGATTCCCAACCTGGAGCTGGCTGCACACTGTCCCTGGCCCCCTGCAGAATAAACCAGGCTAAACCAGAGGAGCAGATTGATGCCAGGGCTGTATGTCTGCAGCCTTCTTTAGCAGAAAGCTGTGAGTGCACTCAGGGGTAACCTGGCTGTCCTGGCAGAAGGCTGCACTGTAGAAATTGCTGTTTTCCATGGAGCTACACCCAAGGAAAATCTATCCATTATATAAGAGAAAGGCTATGGCATCTGATTCTGCCCTCAAAACGAGGCAATTTTTAAGAAGCAGAGCAAAATTTGAAATAAAACTTGTCAATTTGTGAATGTTTGGTAGCAAGGCACTGTAAGACAGCAGATGGAGGTGTGAAAGGGGGTTTGGTTTTTTTCTGTCTAACACCTCCTTTCTCCAGCACTCTTCCTCTCTTTTAAGAATAACACTCCTTCAATAATGACTCACAGGCAGTGCCACAAAAATCCTGGCTGTCAGAGAAACTGCTGGTTGTCTGACAGGAGTGCAGCTTGCAGGGAACATTGGTTTGTTCTGTCTCCAGTGAAATCACAGCTTGGGGATGGCTCTTCTAGAAAGTGGCCCTACTTAGAGATTGCAGCCACAAGGCAATGATCTGTCTTCCCTTGTTCAGTGTAATTTATAGATGTGGGTTTCTTCCTGGGCACCAATGCCATGTTTGTCATGGAATGGGCCGTGTTTTCCAGGGCAAGGAGATGAAAATTCCCTAGGAAGTCTCTTCTTCTGGGAAGATGGATAAACCTGTGGTGTACCAGTAGGGACTGGAATATTCCCCATATCCTGCTAGAGCTCTGCTAATCAGAAGAGAAAAGATATGCTCTGCTCAGAAGGGAATAAAGACATCCTCAGGGATAATCCAGTAGAAGCTGTCAGAGCTATAGCCCTCTGTCACCTCATGGAATTTGCAGGGTTGCTGGAAGCTGAACCTTAGGAAAAGAGCAATTTCAGGCTTCCTGGCTGGCCTGGAAGCAACAGTGCTGCAATAGAGTTTCTGCCTGAGCAGCTGCATGGGTAGGAACACATTTTTTCAGTTATTGGAGCAGGGAATTGTGCTGGGATTCCTGGGTTCTCCCCCCAGCTCTGCCTTTGATTTGTGGTGTGTGCAGACCCCTTAATTTGTTTCTGTTCTCCCCATCTGTGAAACTGAGATAAGATCACAGGGGAATTGTAAAGTGTGATTCATTAATGTTTATTAGACAGAGGGAAATCCTTCAATGAATGGCACTGTATTCCAGGAGGACAAAGTTCAAGACTGCAAAGGGGTTGATTAAAACCAAATCTGTTATTCCCAGGCTAGGAGGACAAAAAAAAAGAGAATTGAGAAACCTTACCTAGGCTTATGTCTGCCAAAAGCAGTGTGTGATTTAAATAAAGTCAAGCAGACTGTGCGAATGTGACCACATACACGTTTAAATATGCATCTGTTAAAGTCTTTAAATCCTTCTCAGTAAATGTACACCAGAAGGTGTAATAAGGGTGTGTTTGAAGTTTCCAGAGTGTATATGATCACCATTAACAGAGAGTTACCAGTGGCAACATGGCATCAGTACCTCGTGAGGCAATAAATACGGTATTTTCCATAAAGGGATGCAACAACATGCAGTGAATTGGCACATCCCAGTGTGTACCTGAGGGAACAGAGCTACGGACGGGCTAAAGGATCCTCTCCTACTTGTGGCACTGCAATGAAACAGCCCAAAGTCGTGCTTGGTGCAGACTGGTTTGGCTGCAGCCTCCAGACACGCTGGGAGCTGCACTGAGCCTGGTTCGTGTTGGGCGTTCAGCGCTTGCCACCTGCAGGGCTGAGGGGAAGGCACAGGCTGTGCCGCAGGGTGGGCAGAGACCTTCACTCCTCAGCCACGGGCACTTTGGGGGGGATTATTGCTTTGGTTTCCTCTTGTGCAACAAGCCAAGAGAGATACTGATTGTTTATTTCAGAGCTGGGTGCAATTCCACAAACCCAGAAGCCCAACTATCAATGCTTTTTGCCATTGATACTCTTTAGCAAACAAAGGAATTAGTGTTCATTGGTGTTCAATCTTCTGGTTAATGACTCTATCACTTCTCATGCTAATTAGTCCCTGTGCTAACTTTTCTTTTGGGTCGGTGGGTTTCTGGGGTTTGTGGTCTCTGAGTTGGTGGTCACAGATGTTCCCCTGCCAGAATTACCCAGCGCAGTTACTGAGTTGGCTTTATTAGTCTTTTCCTTATCTCAGGAGTTTTGCCAGATGTCCCATAAATTCTGCATTCCTTGTGTCCACTATCAGTGGACATCCTCCTCTTCCAAGCTTTATTAGCCCTGCCCTAGGTCTGAGCTCATTGAAGCATGTCCAGCCCTAAACTTTAAACAGGGCAATTCTAATTCTATCAGCAACTAATTTATGTTTCCTAACACTTGGACATCACTTAGGGCTCTCTGTTTCATGGGTTAATTCTCCCCTCTTGTTGAGTAGGCAAAGATCAAACATCAAAGAACATCCTTTCTTAAAGGTTTTGGTGAAGAGAGTTTGTGTTTGAGTATTTTGTTTTTTTGTGTATAATATTGAGTTCTGTTTAATATTGTTTAACAGTTTAATGCAACACAATGTGGCAGTTCTGTGGGAAGAGAACATTACTCTGATTTTTGATACAATTTGAGATAGTGTCTTGTACCTTAGATTTCAAATTATGTTTTATTATTAAAAAACCTACCTTTCTTGACAGAAAACCCCAACAAAACAGGGTGGGACACACAAGTGCCCAGACGTGGCTCTTGGTGCTCTGATCTGGTTCACAGGGTGGGGATCAGTCCAAGGGGGGACTCCGTGGTCTGGCAGGTCTTTTCCAGCCTAAATGAATAATAAAATCAATAATTATTGAATAAATCAATCAAATCACATCAAATCAAAAGCCCCCACTGGATGGACAGCTGCCTTTGCAGCTCCCCCTGCTATTAAAGGGTTTTTAATGCCCTGATTGAAAAGGTTGCTCAGAGAGGCCCCAACTTTCCTGGCGATGCTGAAAAAGTAATTTGGGATATGACACATTAAATACCATTTTATGCAACTCCAAAACTCTTACAGTGGCACCCAGGTTATTGTGACAGGCTCTATAAGCTCCAGGGGATGGGTTTTTAAAGACAAATAGTGCATTGAATCCCGTGCAACATTTAAATGGCAGCTTTGGAAGGGTGAGAACTCTGAGGAACAATTAGTATTGTTAGTGGAAGTGATCAAACAGCAACAGCAGATATGATTGATCATAAGCACAGATTTCTTGCTTTTCACACAGAAGAGGAAAAACTTTGGCGTGAAGATGCCCTAATCTGAAACGATTAATCAGGGTCATTTACTCACATTAATTCGGGGCCTCCCGCCTTAACTTTCTCCACAAATCACATCTCACAGCCTGGCTTGGCGCGCCGTGTCCCTTCCGGCGGGACAGGACGGCCTTTAAGGTCCTTCCAGCCTTTAATATTGTGCGATTTTATGATTTTATGACCTTTCCGAGGTGGAGCCGCCGTGAGGGGAGAGTGGGCGGGGCTTAAAGGGGCGTGGCATTTGAAGGGGCGGGGCCTGAAGGGTGGGGCTCGACGGGATGTTGCCTAAAGGGGCGTGGCTTGAAGGGCGTACGTTGAGGGGCGTGGCTTAAGGGGGTGATGCGTAGGGGGCGGGGCTTGGGGGCGGGGCTTAAAGGGCCCGCGCATGCGCAGGGGGCGCGTTAGCAATGGCGGCGGTTTGGCGCGGGGGCCAGGCCAGGTGAGGCCTGACCGGCAGGTGAGGCCTCCCCACAGGTGAGGTGGGTCCGCCTGGTGAGGCTCCCGCCATGTCCGGCCCGGCCCTGCCCATCCGCCGCTCCCGCCGGAAGCTGGTGGAGGCCGTGAGGGAGCGGCCCTTCCTCATCGTCACCGGCGAGACCGGCAGCGGCAAAAGCACGCAGCTGCCCAGGTACCTCTTCGAGGCAGGTGAGGGAACCCCCGCGGGCCCCCAGGCCTGGGGTGTGAGCTCGGATAAAGGCTCTGGGGTGACCCTGATGTGGCTTTGCAGTGCCTGAAGGGGCTCTGGGAGAGCTGGAGAGGGGCTTGGGACCAAGGACAGAGGGGTTTGGGACGAGGGGCTTTGGGGCCAGGGACGGAGGGGTTTTGGGGCCAGGGACGGAGGAGTTTGGGGCCAGGGATGGAGGGGCTTTGGATGAGGGATGGAGGGGCAGGACAAGGGGAATGGCTTCCTACTGCCAGAGGGCAGGGTTAGATGGGATATTGGGAAGGAATCCTTCCCTGTGAGGGTGGGCAGACCCTGGCACAGGTTGGGCAGAGAAGCTGTGGCTGCCGCATCCCTGGAAGTGTCCAAGACCAGGTTGGACAAGGTTTGGAGCAACCTGGGCTAGTGGAAGGTGTCCCTGCCCATGGCAGAGGGTGGGACTGGGTGGTCTGTAAGGGAAGACCTTAAAGACCTTCCAAGCCAAGCCATTGTGTGTCTGTGCTCTCCCCCAGGCCTTGCCAAGCACGGGGCCATCGGTGTCACCCAGCCCCGGCGCGTTGCCACCATGTCGGTGGCCCAGCGTGTGGCTGACGAGATGGGCTGTGCCCTGGGCACCCTCGTGGGCTACCAGGTCCGCTTCGACGACTGCACCTCTGAGGTGGGCCCTGGGCACTGGGGGGGGAGTGGGCACGGGGCTGGGGCTCAAGGTTTGGGCTCTGGGCCCTCCCTGGGGTGGCACAGCCCTAGGGCCTCTCCACGGGCTTTGTGTGTAGGTCTCAGAGCCTTGGGAAGCACCAGCTGGGGCAAAGCTGCAGCTCTCTGTGGCATAGAACTCATGGCATGAAGCTTTTCTTATCATAGAGCTCATTGGATAAAGCTTTTCATATCATAGAACTTCTTTGATGAAGCTTTTTGTATCACGTAACTCATTTGAGGAAGTTTTTCGTAGCATGTAACTCATTTGAGGAAGGTTTTTTTATATCATGTAACTCATTTGATGAAGTTTTTCATATCATGTAACTCATTTGGTGCAGTTTTTCATATCATGGAACTCATTTGGTGCAGTTTTTTATATCATGGAACTCGAGGAAGTTTTTTATGTCATAACTCATTTGATGAAGTTTTTCATATCATGGAACTCATCTGGTGCAGTTTTTTGAACCCCTTGCAGGTGGGCCATTGCCAGGCACTGGTGATGTGGTGCACAGTCACTTGTGATGCAACCTGAGAGGGTGTCCTGGAAAATGTGTTCTCTAGGTAGAAGTGTTTGCTGCCCTGCGAAATAATAATCCAGCTGATTGTGCCATTAACCCTTGCAGGACACTGCCATCAGGTACATGACTGATGGCTGCCTGCTGAGGCAAATCCTGACAGACCCCCTTCTCAGCAAGTACAGCATCATCATTTTGGATGAAGCCCACGAGAGGAGCCTCAACACTGTGAGTCTCACCTTATTGCTTTGGGGTCACCCTTGCTCCTCTCCTGTGGTCTGCTTATACCTCCCTTCCACTCCTGCACAATCCCCAGGGATTTTGAGTGGCTTCCCATGGATGTGCTTCATCCTTTTGCTGTCCTAAAACCATAGAACTGCCGCTTCCTTTATTGCATGCTGCATAATCTGAAAATAAGATGTCGCCTGTAATCCTGTTGGAATTGTTAGAATTAAAACTTTGCTGGCTATTGGATTCCCTCTCAAAATTTCCAGGAGTTTAAAGCCAGCGCAGTGAACATGAATTTTCTAGAATCCTAATTTTTCCACACACAAACAGCACCCTGAAGCATCTTTTCTTGCTCTAATGTTTCTTTAGGGTGTGTTCATAACTGTGCAAAGAGATTATGGCTCTTGGGGCCATGGAAGTGTCTAGACTGACCTAAGTGGCAGAAGCTCTCAAAAGTCACTGTGACCCTTCTGTGGCCAGCACAGGGACACACTCAAGTCACAGTCCTCAAGAGATTGTGTTGTGAGTCAAACAATCTACTGCTCCAGCAAACAATCTGCCAGCCCAGCTGGGGAAAAGGCAAAATGCTGCCTGAGTCCCAGTTCTGCCCTCAGGCATCTGAGGGGATGGCAATTAACTGAGAAAAGCTAATGTAGGGAGTTACTGCTCCATCACCTGTGTCTCTGCAAGGAGCAGGTTTTTAACCCAGAGCACCCCAGAGTAAGAGAAACCTGCTGAAATCATAACAGTAAATAGTGGAACAAAGCAGGGTGCACACACAGTCAGGTGATGTGCACTGCAAAATGGGATGAAAAATGGGGAACAGCTCAGAAATTACTTGGCTGTGAGAGTATAAAACTGAAAGGAGTTTCAATTACACTGGTTCTGTCTTATGGGCTGTGAGAAGAGCTAGTAAAATGCTAATTAAATTCTAGAAACCAATTAGCATGCTTATAAAACGACCAGGGTAAATGTGTGTTTTCTTCTCAGTGCTTAGGCCTGGAACATGTGATTTTCACTGCCTCAGTGGGATAAAATCAGTCCCTTCCCAGTTTGTCAGGCACTTCCAAGAAAACCAGGGTATTAACATGGGTTGCTTGTCGTTTTCTGTTAGGATATTTTGTTTGGGTTGCTGAAGAAACTGTTCCTCCAGAAGAAGCCAGCAGACAGGAGGACAGACATGAAGGTGGTGGTGATGTCAGCCACCCTGGAGGTGGAGAAGCTCTCTGAGTTCTTTGGCCACTGCTCAGTGCTGCACATCCCAGGAAGGAGTTACCCTGTCAAGGAGATATTCTGCAACCTGCTCAGCCCCAGGGATGTGGGCAGCTCTGCCTATGTCACAGAGGTCTGGTGGCTTTGTTTTCTCTGTGTGTGTTTTCTGGTTCTGGTGTAATTATCCACGGGAATTGGCTGCTGGGTTGTTGTGTTCTGAGCATCCCTGCAGGAAACAGGGAAGGCTCAGTCAGTCTGGGGAGTTTGAGCAGGAGCCAGTGGGACTGCAGCTCTTACTGCCTTGTTTGTTGTTTGTTGCAGGCTGTAAAAGTCACCCTGGACATCCACCTGAATGAACCAGAAGGTGACATCTTGGTGTTCCTGACAGGTGTGAATTTATCCCTCAGCAACCCGTGGCTGTTCCTGGTTATTCTCTGGCACTGCCAGCAAATCAAACTGTCTGCCTTGGCCCAGAGCAGGGAGTGCAGAAGGCCAAGGTGCAGGTTCATGCACACAGCCCCGTGGAATGATAGTTTTCAGAGCCTTTTAGGAATATCTGTACCTATGAGGTCAGATAAGAAAATCATTAACTTAAAAATGTGCATATTCTCTTTTCTTCTTGTGCCAAATTGACTCTGTGTTGTCTACAGGTTTCATTTTGTTGTTCATTCAGGAAGGGAGAATTTCTTTAGCTGCAAAACCTACATCAATGTGTAGGCCAGGCCCTTTGTTACTCATCTTTTAGGAAACAGCCCTGGTGAGAGGCATTGTGGAAAGGCTGGGTGTCACCTCCTCGTAATGGTGTTGACACCTCTGTAGTATCGGCAAAACAATCTTGTTTAAAGATGTTGCAAATCAGGAAGGCAGAATTGTGACTGCCTAGGTCAGTTAAATGCCCTTCTGTGTGTTCCAGGTCAAATGGAGATAGAAAGAGCTTGTGACTTGCTGTTCAGGAAGGCAGAGTGCATTGATTACCGGTACGAGGTGCACGACCGGGCTGTGGAGGGGCTGCTTATCCTCCCTCTCTATGGCTCCATGTCAACAGGTAACAGCAGAAAGTGTCATGGGGGGCTTCATTCTCAGGGCTCTTCACTGCAGGAGGTGTTACAAACAGCATCCTCTTCAAATAGTTGTGTTGTGATTGGGAAATGGAGTTAATTAACCCATTTGTTACCTTTGTTTTGTGGTGTTCATAAACTGATGAAGCTTCAGCCTTCCCTGGACTGGCACAGGAGCCTCCAGTGCAAATTCATGTCCACTGGATGTGGCTTCACATGGCATCAGGATCTTCAACTTAGGGAGGGGAGATGGTGTAACTGAAGGCTCAGATGTCCTCACACTTTAGTTTATGTGGAAAAGATATTGCCAGGAGGGTTTGGTGATGAGAGTGGAGCTGGAAGGGGAGATAGCAGTGGTACAGTGTCACACAGCATGGAAAGTGCAGGTTATCAGAGCAAGTCACTCCTTTGTCTGGCAGCAATACCACAGCCAGTTCCAAGGAGTTAAACCCCTCAGGCTTTGCTGAACACAGACACAGCATTTGCAGATGAATTCGAGGGCAGTGTTTAAATGTTTGGGTGCATATGGAGGCTGAGTGAGTGTTCAGAGGAGCAGGACAGCAATTCCTCTCCAGAGATGCTGCTGAGAGGGAAGATCTGGTAACAAACTGCAGAGGGAGCAAAACTTTTATCTCTTTGAAAGAGCAAAGGGGAAAGTTGCATCAAAGAGAAGTATAACTTCTTCCTTACTCCATGGTAGTGGTTCCTGACTGAGAGTGATACTGTATTTCATTTGTCTTCTGTGGTATTTTCTCAGAGGCCACTGTGTTTTGAGTATTTTTAAATGCACAAGAATGAAGATTTGCTGGAAACATGGGAGGTTTAATTCAACTTTTCACATTCATTTGTTCTGATTGTTAAACCCCTTCAAATCCTTCCTGAAGAATCTGTTCAGAATTCATTTGTTTTTCTGGTTAAGGAATACTCAGGAGAGTTGTCCTTTCTCCATCTCCAAATCTTGAATATCTGAGCAATAAAGAAGCTGATTCTCTGATTTCTGACACGTGCTAAAATAAAACCAAATCTATATTTTAGAGCGTGATGTGAATCACTTTCTAATGTCATTCAAGTGACTTTGACTGAGCATTTGAGTAAATTGGTTTGGAATCAGCAGTGTAACCTAAACTGTTGGCCTGACTCCCTGTCATTTTAGATCAACAGAAAAGGATATTTTTGCCAGCTCCTACAGGCATTAGAAAATGTGTGGTGTCCACCAACATTGCTGCAACGTCTCTGACCATTGAAGGAGTCAGGTATTGTTTTCTGTCCTTCATAAAAGCTGTAACAGAGGGAATAATTCAGAAAGCTCTGACTTCCTTCCCCTTCTGCACCTGCCCAGTATTTACCTGTTGCCTTTTGTGTGTGTAGTAAGAAAACCCTGAATGCTGTTGTGTAGTCTTTAGATGACTGATGGGTTTGGACCCTAATTTGAAATCAGAGCTTGGCTCCATGGGATAACCATGGTCTGGGCAGGGTGAATGTGTTCCTGCTGTGATGAAAGGCATGTCTGTGTGCTGAGACCTCTGTTCTTCTCCTCTCTGGATCTCTTCCTCAGGTACGTGGTGGACAGTGGGTTTGTGAAGCAGTTGAATCACAACCCCCGAGTTGGTGTGGACATACTGGAGGTGGTTCCCATTTCAAAGTAAGTTTTAAAAATGTCTTCTGGTTCCTGGGAGTTGCTCTGACAATACTGTGTATTGGCTGATCTTTAAAAAAGGCAAAAAGTGGGGAACAACCTTGAGGTTCTGTAATTTAAAGCCGCCTTGTTTATTGCTACATAGAAAGTGCTTCAGGCCATACAGTTTTCTATGAGTTACAGACATTGAGAAGGCATTGCCAGTGCATTGTCTGCAGCCTGAACAGCTCAGTGTCCTCTTGAGTTTGCTGAATACAACAGCCTGACTCAGAGAAGCCTAAAAAGAGTCTTCCATGCATAGCAACACTTCTTTTGTTAGTCCTGGTAGCACTGGCTTTCTCAGTGGCTGCACGGTGAAATACCTTCCAGCCACGAGCACAGAACCTGCTGTCATTTTGCCCTGTGCTGCTTTGGGTGATGACAGAAGGGACCAAGAGTTTGGATGTTGTTCCTTTCCCTGCCTTTGTGTGTTGGCAGGAGCGAGGCCAAGCAGCGAGCGGGCCGGGCTGGCAGGACCTGCTCTGGGAAGAGCTACGGGCTGTACGGCAGGGAGTTCTGGGAGCAGTGCATGCCTGAGCACCCCGTGCCCGAGATCAGGAGGACCAGCCTCACAGCTGTCATCCTCACCTTGAAGTGCCTCTCCGTGCATGATGTCATCAGGTGGGATTAGCCCTGTCTCCCCGAGGCTCTGGGCACCCGGGCCAGGAGGCAGGATTAGGTCCCCAGCCAACTGTGGCACTTCAATTCAATCAGCTTTTCTGCTGTTCTCCACAGGCTGTAATTCCAGCTGGGCCTTGAGCTGGAGTTTGAGGCTCTGCCAAAACTCCATCATTCAATATATAGTTGGTAGTGTTCCTTTAAAACACTGGTGTTTGTACCCCGAGAGCTTGGTCTCTGTGGAACTGTTTAATTTTAAGATCATACAAGTGCAGGAAATGCAGTTCAGCTTTGTCAGCAGCATCCCTCAGCTTGAGGCTGGACATGCAGTTACACACCCGTGTGCTGGAGATGGTTCTGTGCACTTAGGGCAGAAACCTGCACTGGGAGGTGAAAAAGGTATTTTAATAAATATAAAAGGTATCAAAGCCATTCTGGGTTTGAACAATGAGATATTTTTTTACTTCATTTTTTTACTATAGATTTCCGTATTTGGACCCCCCTGAAGAAAGACACATTTTAGAAGCTCTCAAAGAACTTTACCAATGCAGTGCTATTGACAGGTAAAAAATGAAGGGGTGTGGTCACTCCAAGAGTTCAGTGGTTTAACTGGGGTTACCGAGCTGTTTGTGTGGACCAAAGGACTTCCCCCCAGCAGCAGAGTATGTTTCCTCATTTAGCTTCCAGGAAATTACTACTGGGCTTTAATACACTCTGTAAAATCAGGGCTAGAGCTCAGCTTAGGGACTGAGAGATACACATCGGGTTGTCCACATTGTCCTGGAGTTCCTGAGTGACCTCAGACAAATTACCTCAGCTCAGTGCTGTGGTTCCTGGTGGCACATCCCAGACTGCTGTGATGGAGTTGTTTAGGCTTCAGCTGTGAGGTCCATCCAAGAACTCAAGACAGGAAGCGAGATCTTATCCTAAGCTTCCAGCAATTCTTCTTGCAGATAAAATAAAAGCTGGCTGTGCCTGGCATGGAGCAGGCACAGGCAAACTGGGGCAAGGTGGATTGTTCTTCTACCAGTGACACTTCTCTGTGTCCCCAGCACCTGTCTGGGCACTCACATCCAGAGGGAAATGCTTGTTCCATGCTCTGTGTCAGGATGTGGTGGCTGACCTGTGTGTGCACGCTCCCATTTGCATTTAGACAGAGTTTGGTTCAATTTGCTATTTTCATCTTTTTGCTGGGATAAGGAGAGGCCACGTGACGAGACTGGGTGAATTCCTGGTGCAGTTTCCCCTCCCTCCCAACCTGAGCTGTGCTGTCATCAAAGCTGCCTCTCTGGACTGTGAAGATCTCCTGCTTCCCATCGCAGCCATGCTCTCCGTGGAGAACGTCTTCATTCGGCCAGGTAGGGAGCCCAGAGCAGCCTTGTGTTTGGGAAGCTCTCCAGGGGCTTGGAGGCAGGGCACATTGCATGCCAGGAATTGGACAGCAGCTGCTCCAGAGATCCAGAGGAGCATGGAATTGGGTTGCATTTGTCCCAAGGCTGTGAGCTGGGAAGCAGCGTTTGCGTAAGCGAGAGGATGCTCAGAGGTCGTGGGGGGGAGACTGTTAAAGGAGGGGAGAGTGAAAAACCTCACCAGGAAACCAAAATGCACCCCAGCAGATGTTCTGCTGTTGGCCTAAGTACAGACAACAGGGCCTGATTAATTTGTGTTTAATGAATGGGGTCACCTCTGGATTATCTGTTCTGTCAATAACTCTGTTTAACCAAAGAGACCTTTTTAGGTTACTGTGAGAAGCTCAGCTTGTCACTGCCTCATTTCCAGTGTTTTTCTAAGTGAAAAATACAGTTTTGCTGTGGTTCCAAGGCAGCACCTTTCACAGTGCTGAACTCGGGTCTCTCACATCCTCCTCCCCATCTCCTTTCCCCTCCTCTCTGCTCCCCTTCCCCCTGACTGTGCTACATGTCTGTATTTGTCCTGTCTTTGTGGCAGACCTTTGTCCTTCCCAGCCACTCTCTGGATCTTGTCCAGTTAGCCCTGTAGTCCATTAACTGTCCCTGTTAGCACAGCAGCCACAGCCACTGCTGACAGCACTGATAACCTGGGATCTGCTCCGGGGCCCTTCCCATTCCCATAACTGTCCATGTGCTTTCCCATCCTCCCTCTGACAGCATGTCCTTGTTCTCTGTTCACGATTGTTACTCTGCAGCAATCCTGAACATTGGGAAAAAGATCAGAACTCCCACCCTGAAGGCATTTGAGGATGTGTAGGATCAACCTTCCTTCATCCCTGTTACCTTTAGCACCCACAAACTTCTGACACCTGCAAGGGCAGCAGTGCAGAGGCCTTTGCAGTTGTGTCTCCCTCTCCTAAGGGGAAAAGGTTGTGCTGGAGAAGTTCTTTGGGTATTTAAAACTCAAAGTAACACTTTGGAAGTGTTGCTTTTGCCCAGTGCATTCAGTGGAGGTGGATTCCCACTGAACTCACAGATCACAGTGTGTTTCTGGCCTCTTATTTATTTTAAGACCTCCATGGCTGTGGCACTGGGACAAAAGCTGAGTTAAATAGATTAGGTGGTGCTATCATGGAGTGGTTTCAACACTCTTGTTTTTTCTCTCAGGGCAGAACTTCCACTTGATCCCTGTGAGCTGTTTATTTAAGGTTCCTGTTCCTTCATCTTTCCATATCAGCATCTGAGTTGATTCTGAGAGAGAAATAGAACCTAAAAGACCAGAATTCTTCATCTTTACTGCTGATTGACGAGATTAATCACAGATTTAGTAGCATCTACCTGCTCTTGTTCAGCAGTAATGGAAGGAGGAAGAACTGTAAATGCATCTGTAAAAGGAGAGACAAATCTAAAAATAACATGAATAAAGAGTCAAACACACTTGGGAGAGATGCTAACAGGAAATTAGGGAGTGATACCTAAAATTGGCTTTAAGTGAGATATAACTTACTTCCTCAGGTGATCCTCAGAAGCAAAAGGAGGCTGAGCTTCAACACCAGGAACTTTCCTCACAAGTGGGAGGATGCAATGACTTTGCAACCCTCTTAAATATTTTTGAACAGTGCAAAGCAAGGTATAAAATGATCCCTTACAGTAAGTGGTTCTGCATTGCTCATAACTCCCAGGTGCTGCCAGTTTTTGGATGTGCTGCATATACAGATTTATTCCTGATTTGATCTGTAATTTCTATCATTATTTAAACCAACAAAGCATCTGGCTGTGCAGGTTGTTGCCTTTGTACAGCCATAACAGAAAACAGAGGCAAGTTTCTGCCTTCAGCTTCCAGAGGGCTCCTTTATAACACAAGTATTTCTGTTCTCAGCAAGTCTCCTTCAGCTTGGTGCCACAGGTACTGGATCCACTGGAGAGCTTTAAAATCTGCTTTTAGTGTGGAGAAACAGCTTCGGGAAATAACCAGTAAACTGAAAGAGGTAAAACATGCAATTTCTAGGTCTGTTTCAGTTACACAAGTTTATATTTCAGACCTGTACTGGACTATGAGCCTTTGCCAGATGGCTGCTGATTTTCTCTGGTAGAAACTAATCCACTTAAATGTTTTTTTAGAGCGTTTTTGCTTGTGTAACTGACAGGTATGATGGTGGGAACAGGCAGGAAGGAGAGTTTGTCTCCTTTCCATGTGGGTTTTGTACAGTTTAAAATGCATGGGGCAGAGGGGGTGTAACTGCTTTTTCTTTAGGGAAGATGCTGATTCCTGTTGTTTTTTCTTTACACAGCTGCCAGACTTCCCCAAAGAGACCTTTGAAGGCTCCAGAACTGAAATACTGAGGAGGTGTCTGTGTGCAGGATACTTTATCAATGTAGCTCGGAGGTAAGGAAGGAAGTTTGGAGAACTGAATGGGAAGGGAATTGACAAATGATTTAAAGGTGTAGCTACACCTACAGAGGGCTGGGTGTTGGCAATGAGTAATTGCAGCTGAAGGAGGTGTTTCTGTGCAGCCTGCTGGGTTCTCTGACTGTCATTACTATTCCAAGGATGTAAGAAGCTTCCCCAGGAATGTTTCTATGTGTGGAACTCCCAAGTGGTGGGTAGTTCCAGATATCAACCTAGAGGGCTTGGAAATTTCCAGTTATCGTGGCTGTCACTCCCAAACCCTGTTATTATTGTGTTGATGTATCTGCAGTGCTGCTGTGGTAAATTAGAGACATTTTTCTTACGGTTTAATTCTGGAAGCCTTTCTCAGATATTTGACTTTCTCTCCTTACACATTTGACTCTTTTTTCTATGCTGCTGCTCCTGCTTTGTTTAGTCTTGCTGTCTGTGTTGCTGTCTGATCACAGCAAAGTGTGTTTCATTATTTATTTCTTTTTCCCCCAAACCTTTCAGATCTGCAGCCAGGACTTTCTGCACAATGGACGGACATGGCAGCATAGTCTATATCCACCCCTCATCCACAGTGAGTTCCCAGAGTCTGTTGGTAAAGGGGCAAAGGATCTAGAAAAGGGATGAGAGGCAGGTCCCATAAACCCTTCCTGTTGTTTGGTCTGTGCTAACTTAAGGCCCTGGTGCAGTTCTCATTTGGAGAGTGGGGAAGAGCCTCACTTCTTCAAGTCTGGTAAATATTTGGCTTATGATGTGAGTGTGGTAGAGACTGAACTTTCTCTCTGGGAAGTTTTAAGCAAATCATTACACCTCAGTTTCCCTGAAAACTTAGGGCAGTGTCAGCTTTATCTCCTCCTCCCATCTGAAGCCCTGCAAAATATTCCAGTGAAAAGGGGGCTCTAGGAATAAAAATCCTTTGTAATCAGCTGTGGAAGAATCTCCCCAATTTTCCAGCTGTACAACCAGGAGACTCAGCTGGAGTGGATCATCTTCCACGACGTGACCGTGACCTCCAAGATCTACGTGCGCACGGTGTGTCCCATCCGCTACGAGTGGGTCAGGGACCTGCTGCCCAGGCTGCACCACATCGACGCCCATGACCTGAGCAGGGTGGCCCGGGAGGAGGTCACAGAGGAGGAAATTACCAAGTGGCAGCACAAGGAGGACCTGAAGAGGCAGTTTGGTGAGCACAGTCCCAGCCCGCATCCATTCTGTGGGGGTTGTGCGCTCTGGTGGGGCTGTTGTGTCACTGAATTCATCCTGGGCTGGGAGGTGTTAATTTAATGTGTGTGATAGGGATAATTCTGGCTGTTCTCTTGCCTTGCACAGCTCTGCAATCCTTATTTTGGATAGTGGTGTTTCCTTCCTGGTTCTTGCCATGCTCCTCCCTTCTTCTGGTTTCCTAGAGCTCACAGGAGCAGAAATTTCACACAGAATTGACTAAAAGCATTTTGGATTGTTATTTCAGCTTGTGAAGGGTATTTAACTATAAATACCTAAATAATACTGCCCTGAGAGAGAGAGAAGTCCTAAAGGCTTTGGGGCAGAGGGACAGGAAAAAAACCCAAAAAATCTCACTCAAGAAAAAATATGAAGGGAAAAGCATCACATTTTGATGAATGTCTCATTGTGACAATGAATTTAATGCCATATGTTTCACCAGTCAGTTCTAATTAAGCCTGGTGCCTGCTAACTGATCTGCTGCTTGACATTCTCTGAATTCTTCTGTCAGCAGGTTCCTACAGCAGCCAAGTCTTCAAAGGGCCTGCCCACTCCTGAGCTGGCCCTCCCAGACATCATCTCTTGTACAGTGCAGGCACTGGCAATATTGATTCTCTTCAATTCCCTTAACAATAGGAAAAAAGATTTTTGGACTCAGATCAGTGTGCATTATGGTACAAACCCCCCCTTTTAAATGATAAAAACATGAATTTGGTTTGCATGTAAATTTGCTGGAAAGGATATTTGCACTGTTGGGGAATGCAGAGGAGCATCATCCTTCTGAAGTCCCTCTTGACATTATGACTTCACCAGGCAATTGTCAATTAATTTCAGATTAATACTGACATTACACTCGTTTTATTTCTGGGAGCTCCATAAAAATAGGTGGCTGAATAGCTGACAAAGGCTTAATCAGTGGAAGGAAAGGCTGCAGCATGAGCTGAATTATTTGACTCCAAGACAGAATAATTACAAATACTCTAATAGTGAATGTTGATTAAAGCTCCTTCCTCATGTCAAAGAGCCTGGTTCAGGCTGCAGCACCTGCTTCACTCCCACACTTCTTGGGCTCTCAGAGTCTTTTATTTATGTTTTAATTCTTATTATTTTAAACTGAAAATATTTCTTGCTTTTCTTTCCTCCTGGGAGCAGCACTCCCAAGGTCTCAGTGCTGTGGGAGAACCTGCATTTCTGAGGTGTCTGCTCTCACTATTGATTTTCCCACTCCCTTATCTGCATGTTGTCCAACCTCTCTCTCCTCCCTCTGGAAATTTTTCAAAGTTAGTTTATTCTAAGCTTATTTCCTGCTCCCTGTGCTGTCCCTCTCCTGCCTAAACCCGAGTTTGAGATGTGTAATTGAAAGAAGAAATGGGTGCCTTGAACACAAGATGCATATTCTGTGTTACAATAAAACCCAGGGGACATGCTGGGGATGAGAAGAGCCCAGCTGCAAATATTGCCATGGCACCTAAGGCATGATTTTCTTTTTAATTTTTCCCCCTCCCTGCTGTGGTACAGTCTGTCCTCTCTGGAAGTCATTCAAATGCCTGCCAGGGACTTGGGGAAAAAAGAAAAAAGAGATTGTGTTGGGGTTTTTTGGGTATTTTACAAATAGGAGGAATTGTGGTGCCGTGGGGGCTTCTGACACAGAAGGGTGTATTTCTTTCTCTCCTCTCCCCCCAGAAGGAGGCACAGAAAAAAGCTCTGCAAAGAAGATGGAGAGAAGGAATGATGACCAATCCATCCTGGATGCCCGAGCCCGTTACCTGGAGAGGAAGCAGCAAAGAGCACAAGGTTTAGGTGGCCCAGGGAAAGAACTGGGGTAGTTGTGGTGGCAGCTCCATTCCCTCTGTGAGGGAGGCTGGTTTGTGCAGTCCTGGGGACGTTTGCATAATGCAGAATGACTCACAGCAGTGAAGGGAAACTTCTGCTTTGTGGTTCTTTGGGTGCAGAAGAGTAAAACACAACCTTCCTTTGCTGCATCCATCCAGCAGGGAAAAGTTGCCAAGCTCAATTTTCCTGCTCCATGTCACAGTTTAGTGGCTGGAAGACACTGTGCTGCCTGTGCTGCCCATCCTGTGGCATGGATTGACTTAGAGGTGTCTCAGTGTCATTATTAATAAAATTTTCCTAAAGGTTGGTTGGGTTTTATATTTTTTTAAGGAGTGGAACTGCAACTTTTTGTTCATTTGACTCTATATGCTGCTGGTTTTACAGTCTCAGTGCTCACACACTCCTCAGGAAGGGCTCTCCCAGTGCTGGATGGAGCCACCAGGATGAAGTTCAGGAGGGGTTTGCCCCCTGCCTTCTGTGCTGCAGACAGTTATTCCTGCCCCGTGTTGAGCTGTGCCATGTGCAGGGCTGGCTCTGGGTGAAGATGCCTTTGTGTGCCAAGTGTTTTGTCAGTGTTCTCACATTCCTGCTAACAATGCATAATTTTTGTCAGGGATGACTTAGCACTGTGTGTTCTCCTGCTGGCAAAAGAACCCACCCCAGCAGTGGAGCCTGTACCCAGCAGGTCTGGCAGCAGGGCTGCTTCTCTCAATTTGGGGAGTGGGATTTTTAAAAGATATGGATTTTTCGCTCAAGAATGACGATTTTAAATGTGTGGAAAGGACACACAAGGAAATACAAGCTTTTTCCCTTAAGCTGTGATGCTTTGTAATCAGCTCTGAGAGAATCTTTGATGCTTTGTCATCATAAAGTTTGTTTCTGTTTTAATAAAGAAATAATCCTGTTTTACCACCTTAATAATCCTAAAATGTCCTTGTGTGGAGCTTGTATAAGACAATTTCCAAGTAACTGGGAGAACTTTCTGTCATTTTTCCCACCTCAGCTGTGTGATCTTGCATTCCAGGTCACTTGTTAAAGATGTTGTAGGTCAGTAAAATATTCACCATTCCACCTTGAGCATTCCAGCACTGCCCAGGCTGACCATCAGCCTTCAGGAACCTTGGGATTCTTTGTGGGAAAAATATATTATTCCCTATAAAAAACCTGGCAGATCTGATAATTGGTCCTCTTTCTGTGATTGCACCTGTTAAAATGGAAGAGGTGGAGAGAGATGGAGAGAGACTTTGGACAAGAGGCTGGAGTGACAGGACAAGGGGGAATGGCATCGAACTGCCAGAAGGGAGCTTTAGGGGGGATATTGGAGAAAAACTCTTCCCTGGGAGGCTCCTTCCCTGCTGCTGCTCAGACTCTGCTCTGGAGCAGCAGCACTTTCTCTTGACTCAACATATTCTGCTGTTTAATTTGATTTATGTTCCATTTGCAAGTCGTGGCCACTCCTGACTCCAGTGCTGGGTCTGAAATGGGGAGTGGGAATGCCCACCCTTCCCTGGGGCTGGAAATCCCTTGGCACATCCTAATGCCTTTTAATTCCTTTCTTGTTTTCACTCTCAGCAGCAAGAAGGGGGTTGCCCTCCCCTCCTCCTGTGTTTCAGAGCTTTGGAAATGAGGAATTTAAGATAAATTATGAGAGGAAACAACGGTGAGATTGCAAAATAAGGTGTAAGGAAAGGCAGTTCAGGGTGAAGCACCTGGAGTGCTGCAGGAATCCCAGGAAAAGGGTGAAGTTTGAGCTGTGTGTGTGTGCTGGAGTTAAAGTGTAAGTTATAAACACCGGGGGAAGGGGGAGCTTCATTGTGTTCTGTACTCATTAACAGGGGGCCGTGGGAAGAGCCCTGGGGAGCAGCCCCGGGGACAGGGACACCTCTGGGGGGTAGTATCATGTCCTGGTGACAGGGACACCTGGCAGAGGGGCCATCCCATCCTGGTGACAGGGACACCCCAGTGCCTTGGGGTGTCCCCCGGGGGGTGTGGATCCATCACATGGAACTGGGATCCCATCCCTGGGACAGGGACACCCCCGGGGGGGTAACAGGACACCCCTGTCCCCTCGGTGTCCCTCCAGGGGAGTGGGATCCATCCCACCCCAGGGACAGGGACACCCCAGGGGTTGGATCCAGGGACACCCCAGGGACAGGAACACCCTGGGCGGGTATTCAGCCCACCCCACAGTGTCCCCCACAGTGTCCCCCGGGTGTCCCCATGGTATCCCCCCTGCTTCCCCCCTATGTCCCCCATGATGTTCCCCATGCTGTCCCCCCCCGGTGTCCCCCCAGTGTCTCCATGGTATCCCCCCGGTGTCTCCATGTTGTCCCTCTCTGTCCCTACAGTGTCCCCATGCTGTCTCCACGGTGTCCCTTCTGTATCCCCGGTGTCCCAATGCTGTCCCCATGATGTCCCCATGGTCCCCCCCCGGTGTCCCCACGATGTCCCCATGGTATCCCCCCATGTCCCCACGACGTCCCCATGGTATCCCCCCATGGTGTCCCCCCATGTCCCGCCGGTGTCCCCCGGTGTCACCTTGTCCCCCCTCTCCTCCCGGCCCACGTGACCCTGCCGGAAGTGACGCTCCGGGGGCCTCGGTCGCATGATGTGGCAAAAAAAAACCCACCCACCCGGGGCGGCGCGCTGAGTGCTGCGGCCCCAAAATAGTCCCTTCCGGCGGCGCATCACCGCGCCGCTCCCCATTGGCGGCGGCGCCGCGCCGGATCCCTCCGCGCGGCCGGGGCGGGCGGCAGGTGCGCGCGCGGAGGGATCCTTCCGCCGCCGTATCCTTCCGCCGGCGGGGGCAGCTTCCGCACGGCCCCGCTCCGCCATCGCGGCCCCGCAGCGCCCGCAGCGCCGAGCCCGGCCCGGCACGGCAGCCCCGCCGCCATGGCACAGATCCTGCCCATCCGCTTCCAGGAGCACCTCCAGGTGGGCTGCGGCCATGGGGTGCGGTGCGGCGGGGTGTGGAGGGGAGCGCGGGGCCCGCCCGCGGGGCCGCCGTGAGGGCTGTAAGGGGAGCCGGGCAGGGAAGCGCTGCCTCAAAAAGGGCACCTTCGGTTGTGCCGCGGGAAGGGCCGGGCTGGGCTGGCTGCCCTTGGGTGGTGTCCCCCCCTCAGGGCTGGGCGGTTCTGAGGCGTGAGGGGGGGACCGCGGCCTGGGCGGGCTGTGAGGGCCGGGGGGCTCCGTGAGGGCCGGGGCCGCTCCGTGAGGGCCGGGGGCGCTCCGTGCGCCGCTTAACCTTAGTTATTTCAGTCATAGTGAAAGCTGCGGCTGTCGGGGCGCAGGGAATGGTGTGGCCGTGTCACCCCGGGCAGGGAACCGCAGCCTCTGCCCGCACTGCAGCGCCCGGCCCGGCCCGGCCCTCCCGCACAGGCAGGGCCTCACCGCAGCACCCCGCACACCTCCTTATTCCCTGGGGGAGAACATTCCCCCCTTACCGTGACTCCCGCAAGGCCCCGGTGAGGGGAAGAACGCGGGGCTGCCTCCCCGAGGGGTGTGGAAGGGGCGATCCCCTTGTGCAGTGGGTAATTCCTCCCCGACACACAGACAGAGCTTTGCTCCCCGCCGGGGCCGAGGTGGAGCTGGGCTCGGGTTGGCTGCTGGCGGGTGGGATTTGGGGAGGATTATACGGGTAATAAAAGCACACCTGGTCGAGGTGTTCGGGCGGACTGGATGTAGCTCTTCTGCCCTGTGGTGCCAGTGTCTGTGTTTGGGTAACAGGGCGCTACGGTACTGATGGATTTGTGTGATTTATGGTAACTTTTTTCCAGCTCAAGTGGGAAAAATTAATTTCTAGGCACCCTGTTAAAAGAACAATTCTGTGGCATAAACTACCACTGTCCATAACGCTTAAAAAATGGTGCCATGGTTATTTTCTGTCTAGGTGGGTGACTGTTGGGTACTGAGGAATTCTCCTTCCCTATCAGTTGAAAACCAGGCCAGAATTCCTAGTTTCGGTGTGCCTGCTCTCCTCGGTGAGCAGCAGTGACAGGAGGATCTCAGGAGCTTGTCCTGGCAGTGCCACAGCCCAGGCCCGGGTGCTGGGGAGGTTCTGTGTTTCACCTGGGGTGAAACTCATCCCTCTGGGTGCCCAGCTCCTACCAGAGCACTGTGGAGAGGCACCTCTCATACATTATTTAGGACCCACACCTTGTGTGTGACCCACTGCCAGGGCTCTGATGACATGAATCCTGTTACATAATGAAACTCATCTGCTTCAAACCAGAAGCGCTGGGAGGGTTCAGGCCAGTTCCACTATTGTGGAACAGGACTGTTCTGCCCAAAGACTGATTTATATGTTTATTTGTATTTTCATTTGCATTTTCTTTCCCTGCACCTATTCAGTGCAGAGCACTGGCTGAACCAGTATCTTTTAGAGCTGCCTATTGAACTATCTTTTGCCAGACAGGGTGTCCAGCCCTCTCAGCCTGGGTGCACATGGCTCTTGCCCAGTTTGCTGCTCCTACTGAACTTCCTCATTCTATTTCATTGAAAAATTTCAGAGAAATTTGAATTCTTGGAGTTGCTGTTTCTCTGGTGAAGTTTCTGACGTAGAATTTGAGAGCAGAAGTGTTGATAATGCAATGTGTTTGCTCTCCAGAACTGCTTTAGTGTATTCCAGGCTGCTCCTAGGAAATCCTCATGGGCTCAATAGTACAATTTCTTGAACTGTACCTGACCTACATTGTCTAGGAAACTTGTTGTGCAGGTGTTGGGCAACACTTGCAAGTTTGTAGCTGATGCTTAATGGAAGACTTACCCACCTGGAGCCTTGTTCATAAAAGGCAGGTGGTGGATGGTAATGAGAAAGACTTTGCAGGTTATTACTGAAATTTGGTCTTGGCTGGGTGATTTGGGAATGAAGAGGTGAAGGCTCCAGAAGCCCTGAGTGCCTTGGACACACAGGACAGTGTGCTCTGTACCCCAAGTTGGAGCTAAAGGTCTAGTTTGGGCAAGAAGTTGATTTATTAGGGCCAAGTGAGCTTTCTGGGTAGTCTAAAACAAAAATGTGTTCTCAGGCTTCAGGTTTTGTTTGTTTGAGTCCCATCACATGCCCTGCAGTCTCAGCAGTCCCAAACATGTGGGTTTTATCTATGTGGTGTCTATTGTATATCCCTGCCTTGCCTCAAAAAAACATGTTGTGAGAAACTTTCCTTGGGAGTTTTCAAGGAGAAACCTGATTGCTGCGCTATCAAAACTCATGTTATAAAACTTTATAGTGCTGCTGCTTTTTTTTTCTGAGTGGCTATGAGGAAACAATCCACTGTGCATGTAGTGGGAGATCAGAGTTCAGTGTGTGGGATGATTGCAAATCTGGTTGCTCATATCCAGGTTTTTGGGATGCCTGTGCGTCCTTGAGGATGGAACTAAAACACAGCTGCTCATTGTGGTGGGTCAGTGGAGCTTTGCTAAGATTACAAGGCCTGATGAGTGAGAAGGACCCAGACTAGAGAGCAGGTGATGGACTGGGATTGCCAGGTCGTTTAGCCACAATACCCTGAAATATATAAACACTGAACTTGGACCAGGCCCACTGCTGTACTGAGTCAAGGCATTAATAGATACTCTTCTGAATGTACATATGTAAAAGGAAATCTTGTAATTGTTCTGTAAGGCCATGTAGCCAGTACAGAAAACTGCCAGCTCAGGCTGTGTGCTTGGTGCCAAGACAGAGCTGCTTTTTTAAACTAGGAAAAAGGCCCTTGTCTCTATTGTTCATTGATGGAGCAAACCTGAGTGGCAGCTGTGCTGTTGTGGTGTGGTGGCACTTGGGTGGCTCCAGAATCACAACGGTGCCAAAGAATAAAACGTATCAATACTTTAACAGTGACAAACAGCAAAATGCTTCCATGTATTGTGCTGACAGTGAGACAGTTCAGTACAGCCTGAAACACTAAATCGCTGCTATAACAGCATTAGTTTGAAGCAGTTATGTCTCTTGTTGGTGGAAGTCAGGAATTAGAGGACTCTCTGCCTAATGCTGTTTGGGTGGGATTCTTGCTCTCTGCTTCTTAGTGGATCTGCATTCCTGAAGCCAGTGAGTTTAGAGTATTCCCACAGAGGGAAAATCTGTAACAAAGAACTGAAATGTCTTGAGAGTGTGTGTGTGTGTGTCAGCTAATTGGATAGGAGCAATTAGTTAAGCAGTTTATAAGCTGTTCTGGGCATGGCCCTCACAGCAGGCACTGAAGTGCATGGGCCTGCCATGGTGGCTGATTAGTGCCTTGTGCTGGGACTGGGGCCTCAAGCAGAGATAAGGGATGGGAGCCAGCGGGGCTGAGCTCCAGGTTCAGCAGGTACAGCCTCACTGGTGGGTTGGAGCTCACACACTCACACAGCCTGTGGCTGTGAGGGCGGGTGGCTGCCTGGGCCTGCTCAGGCTGAGGCAGAAAATAGGAAGGTTATAGAAATAGAAGAGCTCTTGAATGTTAGAGAGGTCTCTTATCTGTTTTAAGTGTGACTTCCTAGCCTGTCACAAGCTGTAACTCTTACCTTGCACTGGTAGGTGTGAAGTGCTTTGGAGCCATGGACTGGCAGTGGGACTCTTACAGAACTAAGGCACTAACAGAGCAGCACGGATGGGAATTGTTTTATGTGCCTTAAGTTTGCTTTTCTAATTTTCTGGTATGAAATTAAAACAGCAGCTGCAATGTAGCCTGGTGTCTGCCTTGTTCAGTCAAAGCCCAGTAAGGCATGGCCTGTGACAGAGCTAATGTGACTCACTGCACGTCCAGGAGCTTGTGCTTCCCAAAAGACTGGGAGTTTTTCTGTTAACAGCATTGCCCAGCTATGTGATTTCTAGCTGCATGTAGATAAGGAGTCTCTGGGCAGAGACTGAGCAGCTGCTTGTGGCCACAAGAGCAGTGGTTGTATCCTGTTGAGGAGGGTGAGAGTCGAGGTGAAATGTGTGCTCAGCAGTTCCGTGTCCTTCCTTGTAGGCAAGGAGAAATTATCTGACAGCTAAGCAGACTGTCACAGGAAAGGGAATGTTACAGGAAGGGGTCAACAAAGAGACTCTTGTCAGCAGTTTTACCATTCAGTTTGATGTCACATGTATGTGACAACTTCTCTGGGTAAGTTACCAAGAATGGGCTTGAATTATCTTCCAGTGAAAAAATATTTCTGGCAATCAGACATTCACTTAGTGCGTTAGGATGATTCACATCCCAGTGCTGTTCAGATAAACGCCATCCCCGAATTTCATGGTTCAGCAGAGCCTGCAGTTGACTGAAGTATCTGATCCTGGGTTAGAGGAGTCCTTCAAGGCGACGTCTCTGCTGAGCAGAGGAGTTGCTGCTGTCCCTGACAATCTGTCTCAGGGTTCCACTCTACTGGAGCAGCTACTTCATAGAACACTTTACTGTTAACAGGAGACTGGTGTCACTGATCTTTCCAGCAGATGTTGGTGTGAAATAACTCAAACTGGAAATCACTTGCCCAAGCACAGTTAGCAACTTCTGCTTTCATATCTGCTTGAAAGCCAAGGAAGTGTTTTTTTGTAGTAAAATGTAGGACTATATGAAATTCCTTCTTTTTTCTTCCATTTTTTTAAATTTGTTTTTGATTCAGTGGAATGCAGTGGACCTAAGTGAGTGCAATATTAAATGTCTGGGGTAAAGTAATGAGGAGAAGGTGTGGAAAATCTGCCACAAACCCCTGTACTCCTTCAGCTGTAGTGCAACTCAAGAGCTTGTACATGGAGTAGCATTGAAATTTTCACAACAAAAGCCTCCAGAGACATATTTGCTGTCATGTTTCCTAACAGTAATCTTCATCTCTGTTTACTCTGCTTAGCTTTCTAAACACGCCTGCCTGGCTCGCCTGAACTTTAGCCAGGTTGGGGAAGAAAACAACCTATTTTCCAGGGAATGGTCTCTGCTCAAGAGCTGTGTGCATCAGGTCTGGTGCAGCCAAGGGAATGTACTGTTGGCCTCACCAGCTGGGCAAAGAAAGTGCCACTCCTGGCTGGTGACACTCTTGAGTAATCAAAGGCAGGGATTGTCACCGTTAGAATTGACTTCCTGGCTGGGTGCTTGAAGCAGACATGGTTCATACACTGGGGGCTGTTGAGATGAAAAGTTGGCAGAAGGAGCTTGTGTGTACTTAAAGACTTCACTAAAGGTTGTGCCTCCAGCAGAAAACTCCAAGCTTTCTGCAGAGCACTTGTGCCAATTGACTCACTCTTTGCAAGGAAACACCTTGCCTTTGAAAGTAGTCAGAAGTTTAAAAAGTACCACTTTTAAAATCTCCCCCTGTCCCTGAGGTTAGTCCTTAGATGTGGCACCCAGCAGATGGCAGTTTGTTTGTGATTAAAGTAAATCTGTCCTGTGATATCCAAGTGACTTTGATTTGGTGGGTTTGTCTAGAGCTCCCTGAGAGGTCATGCCATCTGCTCAGACCTGCTTCAAATTGTTCTGTCCACAGTGTTCTGTGAGCTATTGCTTGGCACTCTGAAACTAACCCCCTCTACCAAATTAACAAGGAAATTTAATGCTTGAGAAATGATTTCCTGCTTGTTAAACCTGCAGCCCTAGCAAAAGGAAATGCCACATCCCAGTTAGTCACTCCAGCCCTACCAGGTGAAACTCCCACATCTTCAAACCTTGTCTCCTGCAGGGGTGTGACTGGGTTCCATTGTAACCCTGCCTGGCTCACGTGCAGTCCCAGGTCTAGAGAACACTGCTCAAAGTGTGAAAGGGAGATTGAATCTAGGAACTGATCTAAAGAACTGGAATCTAAAGTCTTCTAAGTGGTTCATGTTGCTGGAGAATGCGGGGTCAGGTTCTGGCATGCTGGGCCTCAAACAGTAACACAGTTCTGGACCTGTCAAGGATGTAGAGTTTGATTTTTTATTTCTTCAGTTATTTTTTTAAAATAGCTGTAACATTCAGACAGTTTTCTCCTGGAAGAGCTGATCAAACGCTGTCTTTCAGCTGGAATTTTCCTGGCTTTCTTGTCAGGTGTTCCCTGACTAACACAGATCGTCATCCATTGAAGAGACTCCTGTGAAGTTTGTTCTGTTAACTTGGTGTGCCACAGCTTGGATGTTTCTTGTTCCTCGTGTGCTGTTGGGAGGGCCGGGCAAAGGGGAAGTGGAGTAAAACACCCTCTTTATCAGGAAGTGCCCAGAGGCAGAGCAGCAGCTGGGCCATGGCCTTCTCAGAGCCGAGCAGAGCACGGCTGATAAGGGCTGGGTGCTCCCCACCAGCACAATCACCCTCAAAATGGCTTTGAAGGGCTCGCCCTTCTGGGGAGACCTTGGGCTTGAAGGTCTCCCAGAAAGAAAAGTATCAGAAATACTAGAAGTGATAATTCCTCCAACGGTAGAGAACTGATCCGGAGTTTTCAGGGGATGTTCAATGTGAACTGACCACTCTGTGCTCCACTGTTAAAAACACAATAAGCTTTGTTTCACTGTGAACTGGTTTGTTGTTAGCTGTGCAAGAAACATAATTAGAGGAGTGCATTGAAAGTCCCAGGGCTCAGCAGAGAAGGAAGTGGTTTATTGATAGATACCTGGTGTTAAGGAGGGCTGTGATGAGCCATTTCTGATTTCAGTCTGTCCATCTCGTGTGTGTTGGCTCTGCCTCCTGCTGCGAACAGGACGAGCTAATTGCTAGACAGGGAGCTTTTTATAGCTCTGCAGGGATAAAGATGAAGCTCAGACACCTCACGTGTGATGGTAAGCTTGAAATAGTGATAGCTGTCAGGCTCAGTGGAATGAATGCAGGAAGGAAAGGGGGTGAGAGTGAGCACTGAAGCTGCAACTCCAGCACAGCTACCAGGAGAGTTCAGTGTGCCTTGAACACTTGGTGTAACTCTTGGGGATGGTCCTGTGCAGGGCCAGGAGCTGGGCTCAATGGGCCTTGTGGGGTCCCTTCCAACTCGGCATGTTCTGTGATATGAGGGGCTCAAAAATTGAGTTCTCAATGGTAAGTTGTAACTGGCCTTTGAAGACAAGGTACCCAAGCACTTAATGCCATTTTTGGGTAGCATGGTTGTACTGTCACAAAAATATATGTGAAGTCAGATGTCTCCTGCGACATTCACAAAGCTGTTCATGGCTATACTGAGGTGCTAATTTGATGTTATACCTTTTTTCTCTTCCAGCTCCAAAATCTGGGCATCAACCCAGCAAACATTGGGTTCAGCACTCTGACAATGGAGTCTGACAAATTCATCTGCATCAGAGAGAAAGTAGGAGAACAGGCTCAAGTGGTGATCATTGACATGAATGACCCCAGCAACCCCATTCGAAGACCCATTTCAGCTGACAGTGCTATCATGAACCCTGCCAGTAAAGTCATTGCATTAAAAGGTAGGAAGTCCTGATAAAGAGCTGTTTGAAGTGGCTGGAGAGCTTTCTGTAGGACTAGTTTATGTGTGACTGAGGTCTCTCAGGTAATTTATGTGGGAGGATCCCTTAGCACTTCTCCACAGCTTAATGGGAGCTTAAGTTGAATGCATTTTCTGTTCTTCTGGAGGCAGCTGGACATTAAGCTGCAGCTGAGACTTCCTGCCGTTTGCTGAGCAGTAGGATGAGGTTTTTCCTTCAGTCCAAATGCTTGCACAGCTTCTGAGCAAGGAGGGCTGGAAGAAGAGCTTGGGCCTTAAGAAATCACGTTAGAGGGAAGTGAGAAAAGTGTGTAAGATCTATCAGCTACACCTTTCCTTACAGAAAGGAAAACTAAGGCTGGGAATGGGGGAAATGTTCCTCAAGGCCTTAGATTAGCCTTGCTGAAAGAGTCCAGTCAACTAGTTTGTGTATATTTATTATTGCAGTCGGTGATAAGAAGGGTAAAACTATGCAAGGAAGATTTGTGTGGTGAATGAAGTGCAAGGCCAGCCAGCTTGGTATCTCTGATGATACAGAGAGCAAGCATTCCTCTGGAGTCTCCAGAAGTTTCCATCTCTTTCCCTAAGAGGCCCACAAAGCCTTAAATACAGCCATTCTAGAAATGCATGTATTGCTAATGGAAAGATTTATATGTATCCAATGTTACTAACTTTGACCTTAATACTGTGCTACTGTTTTGTCACAACTTTAATGCTTTCTTGTGTGTGCAGATGGTGAGTTACTTCAATTGACTGTACTAGTTCCTGTTGTGTCTTATGACAAGAAAAAGCAGAATAAAATGGCTCAGATTTATGGTGCACATGGCTGAACAGTGGTGTTTAAGCAAACGAAAGCCTAAAATTCAGAGGCTTTTTCATCCCCTCCCAAACAAGGGAGTCCTTAAGATTCCTAAAAGTAACCCAACTCAAGATCCCAAGGTGTACTTAAACCATCAGGATCTTGATACTGAGCTTATATAAACAGGACTGACCCCTTTGACTCAAATCTAGATTTTGCCTTGTACTACCCCTTGCACAGCATGTAGGATACGTGTTACCTGAATGTCCCCTCCCTTGACTCTAAAGCTCCAGCTGCACTAGATATGGAAACAAACTGCTGCCTGTAGCCTAAGTAACACTGTAGGAGACAGATTTCTCCAAGTTCTGGAGAAACTCCTGACTCAGCTTCCTAAAACAAATGCAGAACTAATGGTGGCCGTGGTGAGTGTGAGCCCTGGCCTGTGTGGCACAGAGACTTGGGCAAGCTGAGCTACAGTTAGTAACTGTAGCAGATAACTCTGACCTGCATCCAGTTTCATGTGATCTTTTTATATTCCTCTCAGGCTACGCAAGCATGTGCTTGAATAGCTCTCTCCTAAAACTAGTAGAACTGGTCAGAACCTTCTTATCTTCTCAACAGGAAGAAATAATTTCTTACGCCACTGTGTTGTAAAAGCTGGTCGAAACAACTGCAGGTGGCTGTTCAGGATGTTTGTATGCACCATTCTGTGTAATTTGGAGAACTTTTCCTCTTGCCTTCTAGAGCTTGTGTTGGTCACTAGATCCCTTTCCTTGCACAGTTTGTTGGTCTGGTTTGCAGTCAGTAGCTGTGTATCCCACTAGTGCAACCCAAAGGTTTTGGTTAATAAGCCTGAGTTGTGAAAGCCCTCTGCCAAATTAACTGTTCCGTGTTGTGCCTTTTTAGTACTTGAAACAGATGTGGACGTAGTTTTTAATGACACTGGCATAGCCCTCCCCACAACTTCAAAGAGCCTCAGCATGATTGTAACCTGGTTTTGATGTACGTGAAGTATCGTACAACCTGTTTGTGTGGCTGAAGCTTTTGTCTCCTACCAACCTGTTCTCCGCATCTGTTTGATTGCTCAGTAGTGGCAAATGGGTAAAATTAGCCCTAGGAGCGTGCTCTGGTTATAAGTAACATCTGGTCCCTGAAGATGTGCCAGTGTAGAACAGCTTTTTCTTGAAGGAAGTCCCGAGGGTTTCATGTCCTAGTGCAGCTCTTCTACTTTTACCCAGTGCTTGAGCTGTGCCCTGGCTGACGACGCTGTGTTTTCTAGCTGGGAAAACGCTTCAGATCTTTAACATTGAGATGAAGAGCAAGATGAAGGCTCACACGATGACAGACGATGTCACCTTCTGGAAGTGGATCTCTCTGAACACCGTTGCCCTGGTGACGGATAACGCCGTGTACCACTGGAGCATGGAGGGGGAGTCCCAGCCCGTGAAGATGTTCGACCGCCACTCCAGCCTCGCGGGCTGCCAGATCATCAACTACCGCACCGATGCCAAGCAGAAGTGGCTCCTGCTCACGGGCATCTCTGCACAGGTACCTCACCACCAGCCCCACAGCTTGGCTTCTTTCCTACTCCTGCTGGAGCAGGACTGATAGGATTGTTTCCTCAAACCTAAATGCTTCATCTTCAAATGACAAGTGTAACTGAACATCTTGCCTTAATATAATTGTATGTACAATGATATGAACACCAGCACAGGGTTAAGAGTCTGAAGTGATGCCTTTGTAAGGGGAAGCGTGGCATGAGACTTCATTTGGGGTAACATATTTACCAACATCAACTTACACACAATTGCTGTCTGAGTGCCTGTGACTCCTGACTCTTGTTCTGTCTTGTTTAGCAAAACCGTGTGGTGGGAGCCATGCAGTTGTATTCTGTAGATAGAAAAGTGTCACAGCCCATCGAGGGACATGCAGCCAGCTTTGCACAGTTCAAGATGGAAGGAAATGCTGAAGAGTCCACTCTCTTCTGTTTTGCAGTAAGAGGGCAAGCTGGGGGGAAGGTAAGGCTTGGTTCTAAGTATGCTGTAATCTTTAGAGACTCACCCTGCTTATCTCCTGCCAGGAAAACAAGTGGTTTAATGCAAAAAGTTATATTTAGGAAAAAGTGTGAAGGACTGTGTGGGTCTCGACAGTATATAATGTAAATGGCATTTGGTGCATACAGAGATTCACAACAGGGGCTACTTCATGCAGCAGGAGCCTGTTTGGAGTCGTGAAGTGGCATGTCATGACCAGCCTAATGAGCTGTTGAAACATGTGACTCCCAGCTTCACAGGCTAAGCTTGAGGGAAAAGCTGTTGTAATCTTTCTTTGATGCTGATCCCCAGTATCAGACTTAACTTATTTCCAATTTCTTGCATGAAAAAAAATGAAGCACTAGTATTACAAGGCTAATTAGTGGCTGCCACTGGAATTATGTGAGCTACTTGGACAGCTAAAACAAAGTGAAATCAAAGCTTGGATTCAGAGAAACATCTTCAGAACTGTCACTGCAGAATGTTAACCAGGTTGAGAGAGTGCATATGAATTAACCAAATCCTTAAACTTCCAAGTAACTAGGGGTAACTAAAAATCATATTTAACTGATTCCTTCTCTTATAGTACATGAATACCACCTGCCACACCTTTAACCAGTGAAAATATTCAGGAAGACTGACTTAGTTTGTCTTTGCATAAGCTTGGGATTAAGGCTCTTCAGGGAGAGAATTGCTGCAACTTCATTGTTGGATCTATTGTTAAATAAATTAGACACAAGAACTGACAGAGTGATCTTACCTCCTGCACAGCTGCATATCATTGAGGTTGGCACACCACCTACTGGGAATCAGCCCTTTCCAAAGAAAGCTGTGGATGTCTTCTTCCCTCCTGAAGCACAGAGTGACTTTCCTGTTGCCATGCAGGTATGACAAGCTGCAAACAGGGGCTTGAGAACAAGTCTGTAGCTTCTTTTGGTGGATGGGACAGCAACAGAGCCCTGGGAGCCTGGTGGTCAATATGCTGGCCTGAGGATTGGCCCTGAGCTGGTGTGACTGGTGTCACTGCTGCTCCTGCTTCAGTGGGGATAAAGTAAAGGCACAGACAAGCAGCATTCACAGGCAGCATGTTCTGATTTGTGGAAGGAATATCCGTGTTTTTTTAGCTGCTTTTCAACCTCTTCAAACATCATTCTGCTGTTCCAGTATTTGAGTAGTATGTAAAAATAAAACAGCACTTCTGGTTGTCCTGAAATGGCCCAGCTGTCTGCTGAGTCTCAAAAGCACTCATTTATCTCATTTAGCCAGGACCGAATTAGATTCCTCTATTTCTGTTTTGCAGATCAGTGACAAGCACGATGTTGTGTTCCTCATAACAAAGTATGGCTACATCCACTTGTATGACCTGGAAACCGGCACCTGCATCTACATGAACAGGATCAGTGGAGAGACCATATTTGTTACTGCACAACACGAGGCAACAGCTGGAATTATTGGAGTAAACAGAAAGGGACAAGTAAGGAAGCTTGGCCTGGAAACCACTGATTTAGTTAATCCCACTGGCCCTTACAGATACAGGCTCCATATCCATGTCTGAAAGCTTCCAGAAATGTTAACTTTGAACTCTGTTCAGCACATGTGAGGTCTGACAGTGTTGTGAGCCCCAAAATGAATTTGCTGCTGTATCTCCATACACATCTAACTTAACCACTTCAAACAAGTGTACTAATGTTGTACAGCCATGCCTTTAGACCAGATTGATTTTGGATGGGGTTGCTTGTTGAGCAAGGATAACGGAGCAGAAGACTTGTTCATCCTCTAGAGTTGGTTATTTAAGACACTGCATACAGGTTTTAGAAAGATCCCTTTTATCCCTGTGATTTTGATCCCTGGGTTTTTGATCTCTGTAAATGCCTCATTTCAACTCACTGTTAATTGTCTCCTGTGATGCCGTAGTTGGTTGATATTGGTTCTTTCCAACCAGAGGTCTCCTACTGAAACAAAGTGGCAAGGCTCTGCAGTTATCAGGGGATGGAAAGCTTTCCATGTATGCTGTAACTTTCCTTTGGCTCCCTTCTCATATTTGGGCTGACTGGAGGTCTCCCCTGATGTTCCCTCAGGTGCTCTCAGTGTGTGTGGAAGAGGAGAACATTATCCCCTACATCACAAATGTGCTGCAGAACCCCGACCTGGCTCTGCGGATGGCCGTGCGCAACAACCTGGCAGGGGCTGAGGAGCTCTTTGCCAGGAAATTCAACGCACTCTTTGCACAAGGGAACTACTCAGAGGCAGCAAAAGTGGCAGCCAATGCCCCAAAGGTAATGGGCTGGTGTTGAGAACAGCACAGCACTCTTCTGGCTTGAGGTTCTTGTTTCAGGAAAGCTCCCTGGGTTCCCTAAGTGGCAAGAGCAGAGTCTTTTTACTGCTCTTGCCCTAGTGTAGTCCTTGGTGTGCAGGTGCTTCATAGGTGTGTTGGGTGCTGAGTAGTGATTGTGTGCTGGGCGATCTTACAGCTTGTATGAAGCCCACAGAGGAGTAATGGCAATGTGGCATAATGTTTCTGGTACTTACCTTTATTCTCCAGTGATTAAAAGAGTGTCTGTGAAAAGACACCCTCTAGCTGAGGCTGCACCTGGAAACAGGATAAAAAGAACAGACTAAGAGATTAAATTCAGATGAGAAGACCTTTCTTGCAAGGACAAAGATGTCTTAATTCTGCACTTAAATTTGCATTGCTACTGAAACAAGTCTAATGGGCCACTATAGCACATTTCTGTCAGAACATCTCAGACAGTGTGAACTGATGTTCAGCTGCATTGCTTCTGACATTCTGGGCTGGCAAATCATAGAAGTGCTTGTGACAGCTCCAGTGACATTACCTTCAGCTTTCTGGAGAAACTCTTGCCAAGCCCCAAGAGCAGCAGAGGAAGTTAAAATGCCTGTGTCTGTCTGGCAGGGAATCCTGCGCACCCCAGACACCATCCGCCGGTTCCAGAGTGTTCCAGCCCAGCCAGGACAGACCTCCCCCCTGCTGCAGTACTTTGGCATCCTGCTTGACCAAGGGCAGCTGAACAAGTATGAGTCCCTGGAGCTCTGCAGGCCAGTGCTGCAGCAGGGCCGCAAGCAGCTCTTGGAAAAATGGTTAAAGGAGGACAAGGTGAGTTTGGGATCCATACCTGAGGGGGGGGGGGTGTAAATGCCTGCCAACTTCCTCACCTCCCCAAGGAAAAATCAGCTCCTCAGTGCACTGTGTGTGATCACACAGCTGAGCAATGGGTGTGCACTGTACCCACAGCTGTGACTCATACTACTGCAGGGGAATTGATCAGACACTCGGAGCTTCACTCACTCTGCTTCAGATCACAGCAGGCTGCAGCATGGCCAGCCTCTGAGCTGCTGCTGTTCTTGCCAAACCACTCCTTTGGACACTGACTTGCATATGCTTTGAGCTGTACTTACATTTCTGTAATTAGCCCAAAAAACATGCTGATATGTGTCACCGTTCTCTTTGGCTCTGAAAATGCCTGTGACTCCTGTAGCACAGCATGGGGGACAGGCACTGCTGAAACAGTTGGCTAAGGCCTTGATTTTTTAAGAGAAGTCCAAAAGGAAGGTAAATTAGGAAGAAAGGGGATGTGCATGGCACTGTCGGGGTGGACTGACTGTGTTTATGTCTCTAACAGCTGGAGTGCTCAGAGGAGCTGGGAGACCTGGTGAAATCTGTAGATCCTACGCTAGCACTTAGTGTCTATCTGAGAGCCAACGTTCCAAACAAGGTCATCCAGTGCTTTGCTGAAACAGGACAAGTCCAGAAGATTGTTTTGTATGCTAAGAAGGTGAGACAAATTAAATTGCCATATCTGTCCTGTATTTAAGAATAACCAGTGTATGTTCCAAAGTAGCTGAAAGTAATTGGGGGGGAATCTGAGAGCCTGTGTAGTACCCACTTTGCCCTCAAGTTTGTTATGAATAATTACTGCTGGACTTCAAACTGGTATCTTGTCACACTTCCCTGTGTGGTCTTCTCCAAAAGAGGAATTCTTGACTGGGTTGTGAGATCCAACAGCAGCTTTTACTGAGCCCTGTGTTTAACAGGGTGTGTGCTCTTGCTCTTCCTTCTCTCTCCAGGTTGGATATACTCCAGACTGGATATTTTTGCTGAGGAATGTAATGAGAATCAGCCCTGATCAAGGACAGCAGTTTGCACAAATGCTTGTTCAAGATGAAGAGCCTCTTGCAGATATAACACAGGTAAATAACTCCATTGCACTGAAATGTTAAGTTCAAGGCATTAAATAGGTAAGAGGCTGGTTCCTCGTACCAGAGAGAGATCTGGAACTATGAGTTTGGCTTTACCTTAGTGGGGCAATGCTGTTTCTTGCCTAGTTCTAAGAACACTAAATGGCAGCTTAGGGCAGTGTCAGAATAAACCATTTAGCTTTGGAAGCTGCACATGATGGTACTTTGATTAAGTAGTATATTTAAACAAAGGCTTAAATTTCTTCCTTTTTTTTGCAGATTGTGGATGTCTTTATGGAATATAACTTAATTCAGCAATGTACAGCCTTCTTGCTGGATGCACTGAAGAATAATCGTCCCTCAGAAGGTCCCCTGCAAACACGTTTACTTGAGATGAACCTCATGCATGCCCCTCAGGTGTGTCCCAGAGTCCCTGGACCAGCTTGGCCAGAGCTGGACGTGGCTCAAGCTGGTGAGAGCGCTCAGGAACTAAGGGAAGTTTTCAATATTCCTTCTAGGTTGCAGATGCCATCCTGGGAAACCAAATGTTTACTCACTATGACCGGGCTCACATAGCTCAGCTGTGTGAGAAGGCTGGTTTGCTGCAGAGAGCGCTCGAGCACTTCACAGACCTGTATGACATCAAGCGTGCTGTTGTGCACACTCACCTCCTCAACCCTGAGGTACAGCACCAAATCCCCTGCACCTGCCAAAAAGCAGGCCCTTAATAATTGCTTTCAGGGCATGGAGTGCTCTGCTCGAGTCTGAAACAGCTCCTGTGTCTTTGCAGTGGTTAGTGAATTACTTTGGGTCCTTATCAGTAGAGGACTCTCTGGAGTGTCTGCGTGCGATGCTGTCTGCGAACATCCGCCAGAACCTGCAGATCTGCGTCCAGGTGGCTTCCAAATACCACGAGCAGCTGTCCACACAGTCACTTATCGAGCTCTTTGAGTCCTTCAAGAGCTTTGAAGGTAAGTTTGTACCTTTGCAAAAGGAGCTGGTACTCACCTCTTCATCCGTGTGTGTATGAAGGACTGTGTGGCTGCTGAAATCCAGAAAGCCACACTGAACTTCCAGTAGTTAGGCCTCAAAACTGTCTTGAAACCTCAAAGTTTCCCTGTTAAGGACAGGCATCAACATTTTGTTTTTTCTGAAATGCTACAAAAAGCTTGGAGCTGAAAAAAACCCAAAAACCTTTGTCCAAAATGGTCATCTTAACTTTGTGTAGCCTTTGGGATTTGGGCTTTTGTACTTCTCACAGACCAGCAGAATAACGTGGTTACTGTTCCTCTCCAGGTTTGTTTTATTTCCTGGGCTCTATTGTAAACTTCAGCCAGGATCCAGATGTGCATTTCAAGTATATTCAAGCTGCATGCAAGACAGGACAGATTAAAGAAGTGGAAAGAATCTGCAGGGAAAGTAATTGCTATGATCCAGAACGTGTTAAAAACTTCCTCAAGGTAATGTTTGGGTAACACTGGACTGTCTTGACCTGTTTGGGGTTCTGCTAAAACATGGTATTAAATAGATGAGTTTAACCTTTGCACTTAAGGATCCAACTGTCCTCTTAAACCAGAGGAATCTGCCACATTGACAGTGCCTCCTAATAAAGGCTGAGTTTGGAATATTATCTAAAAACTGGAGAATCTGTCAGATCAGTTCCTCACTGCTCTTAGAAAGGTTAATCTGGCTTGAACTCTTAAAATGTAGTAATTGCCCAGCTCACCTAGAACTTGTTACAGATGTGTACTGTAAAGTAGCAGACAATTTATTTAGAAGGTTGAGAACAACCATAATGCCAAATGAGTTGATAACTTAATGCTTATTTACAGTGTAATCAACTTCAATTGAGCAGCTGCAGAAACAACAAGTGAATAGTGTCAGTGAATTCCATAAATGCTTCATGGGAGTTCTGGGCTCCAGAAGGAGCTGCTGGCTGATGTGACTGCTGGGGTTCAGAGCATTGCTGAAACACCACTGAAGAGCAGGGAAAGATGTTGTGCTCAAAGTTCAGACTGTGTAGTCCTAGTGCTGAGCTTAGTGACAAATCCAACACTGCTATAAATACCTGAGAAACATGTGGGAGGGGAAAACTTTATCTGGGAACATTTCCTGCCTTCACGTGTGTTGGTTACATAGCATAGTCTTAGATTTTGCTGATCATATCTGAAGATGGCAAAACTCTTCACAAGAGAATTCTCTAAAACTAACCTGGTGTCACCGAGGTGTAAGGTATGTAATTTGATCAAGCCACCTAAGATATGTTATCAAGCTGTCAAATTCCTGATGAAAGTTATTGTTTTTTGTGCTGTTCCATGTCTGGAATGTGCAGGACATGTACCAGGTAAATCTCCCAGTACAGGCCTCCCTGTGTAAAGTCCTTAAGTGTAATTTCTATGTAGGATTATATTCTGGGATGTGCATGTTGGAATAAGTGATCTGAAATATGCATCCGGAATACTGTCTGCCACATAGACTAAGCTTCTGTACTGTAACCATTGTAACCTTATGCTGAAAGTTGGAATGCTTTTTAGATAACTGATGTGATAAGCAATTTTAGTAGTACTGCTACGAGCTGGATTCTTACAGTTCTCTAACTCCATAGCTGGGAGGTATCACAAGACACATGGCTCTCGGAGTCAATTCGGGGTATCACTTTTACATCATGAATCACAGCTTAATCTAGTCTTGGTTAAATTTGTTTTGAAATCCCAGAGTGCTAATCCTGCACACCAAACACCAATGGCAACTAAAAATACTCTCTCTAGCTTAGGCTTGTAATAGTTGTATTGTGTTGTAAAACCCTGTAGACTCTGCCATGCAAAGGAGCAGGGTTAAACTCCAGCAAGCTTCTTGCTCTCCACGCCCTGAAGTGGGTGTGAGTACTCCTACTTTGCTACATATTGCAAACAATTAGTTGAACAACAAGCTGTCATTATTTGGTTGACTGTTGAGTTTCAGCTTTCCAAATTCAGCTGCTTTAACAGTTTAAGTGACTGTATTTGTCTGCTTAAGCCCAAGAGCAAAACCAAATTACTAAAGCTCTTCTCTTTCTAGGAAGCCAAACTCACTGACCAGTTGCCTCTCATCATTGTGTGTGATCGCTTTGACTTTGTCCACGACCTGGTGCTGTATTTGTACAGAAATAACCTCCAAAAATACATTGAGATTTATGTACAGAAGGTAAGTTATAACTTGGCTTCAGTGGGGCAAACTGATCAGTCTTTCCAGTGTTATGTCCAACTACAGGCATCATGTTTCAGTGCTCTGCAAACAGCTTCATGCATGAGACTCACATTTAGGTACCTGCCAGTGGCCTCCAGTAATTAGCCCTGATGTGAGTCAGCTCTCATGCTTCAGTCAGGTTGAGCCGTAACCCCCACTGATGTGCCTCTTCAAGGAGGTAGAATAGCTTTGGTCTTCTTGGGGTGGTTTTAACTCCCAGCATTTTTGGGGCTGGAGGGGAAGTTCTCTGTCTTCCTGCAGGGACGAGGTGGGTTGCTCAGGAGCTCTTCCAATGGGAACTGAGCCTTAGGGAGCCACTGAACTGGAATGTGAGCATCTCTTGACTGAAGAATTGACTTTCAAGCTTGTCCAGAACCTTAGAAAGCTGGGACTAAAGGCAGGAAGATGGGGTCAATGTTAACAAGCAGCCTTCCTGTGCAGCTGTAGGAATGAGTATTGACTGCCCATGCTGCATGACCACACACTGACTCCTTTCAATGATCCTGTGCAGGTGAATCCAAGCCGTCTGCCAGTGGTAATTGGGGGACTGCTTGATGTGGATTGCTCTGAAGATGTGATAAAGAACCTTATCCTTGTAGTGAGAGGTCAATTTTCCACTGATGAGCTTGTTGCAGAGGTTGAGAAAAGAAACAGGTATTAAACTTGTACAAGTCTCTTATCAATTCCCTGTCTGCCTGTGTTCTACTGCTCATCCTTCATGCCCTCATCACACAGCTAAAGCTGGCACTGACACAACCAGAAGCTGCCACTGGGTGAGCAACCACCTTTGCTTCTTGGCTGATGTGGGGATCTCCCTTAGCAGCTTCCAGCTGATGAGTCTTTGGGATGTGATGTTCCTCATAGTGTCAGAAAGTTACACTGGTGAACTAAAATGCAGGTTAAAACAGAGTACTGTAACTCTCGTTTAGTTCCTGACTGTCCTATACTAAGGCTGACTTTTACAGTGAAGAAATTCTGCAAGTACATACTCTCACTCCTCTCTAATGTGAAAATCACTTCCTTCTAGGCTGAAGCTGCTTCTGCCCTGGCTGGAAGCAAGAATTCACGAGGGCTGTGAGGAGCCTGCAACTCACAATGCACTGGCCAAAATCTACATTGACAGCAACAACAACCCCGAAAGGTTCCTGCGTGAGAACCCTTATTACGATAGTCGTGTTGTTGGCAAGTACTGTGAGAAGAGGGACCCTCACCTGGCCTGTGTGGCCTATGAGCGTGGACAGTGCGATTTGGAGCTCATTAATGTACGTATGCCAAGGGTGCTGACTCAGGGCTGCAGTTCTGACGTGAGGGGCAGGGGATAGGTATGCAGGCTTAGGACAAAAGCATTGCTTTCCTAAGTAGTGTTAAGCTGGGAACTGCATGCTTCTGATGGAGCAGGAGGTAGCTGTTTAATCTCCCTCTGTAACTTACTGAGAAGTGGGACTGCATGTCCTAAAACGGGAGTCTAATGGAAGTATCAAGGCCTGAGAATTCCAGTCAGTGTCTTGGGAAGGTTTATGTAGTGTTGCAGTACCATTATGCACTGCAGGCTGCAGAGCTGAGACTTGACTCTGAACAGCTGTGCCTTTGCCCAGGTGTGCAATGAGAACTCCCTCTTCAAGAGTCTCTCCCGCTACTTAGTTCGCCGTAAAGACCCCGAGCTGTGGGCCAGTGTGCTGCTGGAAAGCAACCCCTACAGGAGACCTCTCATCGACCAGGTACAACTGACAGGCCTTCCAAAGCCTTTGCCACCCCACCCTGACTTGTAGTGCCTGACTTGCCTGATGTGCCAATGGCTTAACTCTGCCTGCAGGTTGTCCAGACTGCGCTGTCGGAGACCCAGGACCCCGAGGAGGTCTCTGTTACTGTGAAGGCTTTCATGACTGCAGATCTTCCCAATGAGCTTATTGAACTGCTGGAGAAAATAGTTCTTGATAACTCCGTGTTCAGTGAGCACAGGTGTGTAAAACCAAAACTGAGTCACAGCAAACTTGCAACTCTGCCTGGTGTGGGTGTTAAATTGCTGTAATGTGGAACAGCAAATCAACTAATACCTTCTCCAGAGGGCAGGGGGAATTTCTTGGTGGTTGCTTGATATGCACTACTGTTTTCTTTCCCTCCTCAGGAATCTGCAGAACCTGCTCATCCTGACAGCCATTAAGGCTGACCGGACCCGTGTCATGGAATACATCAACCGCCTGGATAACTATGATGCCCCAGATATAGCCAACATAGCTATCAGCAATGAGCTTTTCGAGGAGGCATTTGCTATCTTCAGGAAGTTTGATGTCAACACATCGGCTGTACAGGTACCTTGAAACTTCAGGCTGTAAGGACTCCCTGTGACATGTGCATCCTGCATCCCCACACAAGGACTTGGCTGGTAACTTGTGACTTCACCAATTAGAAAGTCACCAAAGCTGTTCAGTGTCTTTTGAAGTAGAACAAATGTTGTTTATTGAACCCTCTACTAAGTGAAACTTTCCAGGCCTAAAATCACCCACGCTGTGTGGGTTGTGTGTAGTTAGTCCCTATTTTAAAAGCTGTGGATCCATCGAAAAACTAACATAAACCACAGCTTAGTGTCTTGTAAAACTGGCTTTTATGGTAGTGGCTGATCTTGGTTATCCCATTTTTAGGTGTTAATAGAGCACATTGGGAACCTGGACCGTGCATACGAGTTCGCGGAGCGCTGCAATGAGCCCGCAGTGTGGAGCCAGCTGGCCAAGGCACAGCTCCAGAAGGGGATGGTAAAGGAAGCCATTGACTCCTACATTAAAGCAGATGATCCTTCCTCATACATGGAGGTTGTTCAAGCTGCTAATGCCAGTGGTATGATTAAGTTTTAATTTTTTACTGTCGAAGTTGCTCGGCTCTTTGGCCTGGTCTGCTCAAACTGCAGTTCTGCCAGACCTGTGTCTTGATACAATTAGAGGAATCTGGTCCTTCACAGACTGCCCTAAATGAGAATGAGAAAAGGTAGTGTATTCCATTTGTAGATAATCTGTGGTCTGTTAACTACCTTCTTCAGCTAGTTGGAGACTTCTGTCAGAGTAGGAGGTCTTGACGTGAAGTTAAAGACCAGGATTTTAGTTAAGGTGACTTTATTATATACACCAGTGTGAAGGCTGGTTTTGATTGTTGGGGAGGAGCTGTAGAAATAGTCTTTTCAGACTAGTTTGAGCTGATTGCATGGCTTAGACATAAGTGTCCTCAGTGGTGGGAAGTAAAGATTCTGAACTCCTTTTCACAGGAAACTGGGAAGAACTGGTGAAGTATCTCCAGATGGCACGCAAGAAGGCCCGGGAGTCATATGTGGAAACAGAATTAATCTTTGCTCTGGCTAAAACAAACCGCCTGGCAGAGCTAGAGGAGTTCATCAATGGACCCAACAATGCACATATCCAGCAAGTGAGTGAGCCTGGCCTGGTTCTCCTTCGGCCTTGCTGGCCCGGGGGTGTTGGTTGGGACTTCTGTCTCTTTGGATCTGTGTGCAGATCTCAGACTTTGGAGACATTTCCCTTTAGACAATGGCTGGAATTGACTGAGGGTGAGTGAGAGTGACGTGGCTGTGCTGTCCCTCAGGTGGGCGACCGCTGCTACGATGAGAAGATGTACGAGGCAGCCAAGCTGCTCTACAACAACGTGTCCAACTTCGGCCGCTTGGCCTCGACGCTGGTGCACCTGGGTGAATACCAGGCAGCCGTGGACGGGGCTCGCAAAGCAAACAGCACCCGCACGTGGAAGGAGGTAAATGTCACTGGCTGGGCTTGGAGGGCCTTCAGAGCTCCTTTGGGAGGACTTCAGAGCTGGGGCCTCTTCAGAAGGCTGGGTTGTAAGCAATAACACAATTTGGCAATTCCAGGTCTGCTTCGCTTGTGTTGACGGGAAAGAATTCCGCCTGGCTCAGATGTGTGGGCTCCATATTGTGGTGCATGCGGATGAGCTGGAGGAGCTAATCAACTATTACCAGGTAATTAATGACTCCTGCTACACAGTCAGTTCTTTCATGGCAACTCTGTCCAAAAGTGGAACTACAGAGTGAGGATGAGTCCCAGTGTGGCACGTCTGTCTGTGTGCCCCTTAGGATCGTGGCTACTTCGAAGAGCTGATAACTATGTTGGAAGCAGCACTTGGACTTGAGCGAGCACACATGGGGATGTTCACAGAGCTAGCAATTCTCTACTCCAAATTCAAGCCACAGAAGATGAGGGAGCACTTGGAGCTGTTCTGGTCCAGAGTCAACATCCCCAAGGTGAGTATCCAAGACCTTAAATTCAGCTGAAAACACTTCTGTCTGGACTCTGACACTAATTAATGACACTAAATCCTGAGCACTGATGAGCACAGAGAGAAATTCCAGTTAACATATATTACTAATTATGCCTTTTTTTCTTAGGTTCTGAGAGCTGCAGAACAAGCCCATCTCTGGGCCGAACTGGTGTTCTTGTATGATAAGTATGAAGAGTATGATAATGCCATAATCACAATGATGAACCACCCAACAGATGCTTGGAAAGAGGGCCAGTTCAAAGATATCATCACTAAGGTATTGCTTTCTTAGTGAAAGGAGGCAAATTTCTTGCTGTGTGCACTTCAGTTCTCTTCCTTCATTAGCAGCCTGTTTGAAATGCAAAGTTCTTGATATTGCCACATAATTTCAAAGCAAGTCAACTACAGTAACTAAAGAGCTTTCCAGAGGTGAGAATGAATCTGGAGTGGCTCAGCTTTGCAGAATTATCTCAAGTTGTGTGTCTTTCATTTGGATTTCCCTGCAGTCAAACTTCTACTCTGAATGTGCATCTCTGCTCATCTCTAGGTGGCCAATGTGGAGCTGTATTACAAAGCAGTTCAGTTCTATTTGGAATTTAAACCTCTGCTGCTCAACGACCTGCTGATGGTGTTATCTCCTCGGCTTGACCACACTCGTGCTGTCACCTTCTTCACAAAGGTAATTTTCCTGCTCTCCAGATCAAAGAAGAAGTTGCAGTTGGGAAAACCAACTGTAATAGCATTTTAAAATGCTTAGCTCCTTCCCTGCCTCACAGGGAAGATGCTGAGACTTGCACAGCAAGTTGGATTAAGTGTGTCTCCCTGATTCCTTGAAGGTTAAACAGCTGCCCCTGGTTAAGCCGTACCTGCGCTCTGTGCAAAATCACAACAACAAGTCAGTGAACGAGTCCCTCAACAACCTCTTCATTATTGAAGAAGACTACCAGGTATGTTTTGTCTTGGAGAAGTTAATACCTGCACCAGATATTGACTTGAATGTTGTATGTGCTTCATGGTAGAAGTGGCTCTTCCTGAGTCTCTGGCTTCTGTATCAGGATTTACCTCGCAGTCTGGTTAATGTCTAGAAACACAGGCTTCTTTCTTGTCTTCACTAGTTCTTACCTGCTTGCTGTTGAGTTCCTTAAGCATGTGTTCTTTGACACTTCAAATTGAACCAGTGGTGACTAGCCAAGGATGAAGTGGAGAACGGCCAGTGGTTTTCTGGGAGCTTTTTGTGTCGTTCCTACTGGGGGTAGGCTGGCTACTGTGTTATGAGTGTGACAGAGCAGCTTTTATTTAAGGCAAACAGAGTGTGCCAGGGGAGAAACTCCCAGAAGAAGCAAGCAGTTATGAATGTCTGTTCTGCTGTTTTCAGAGAACAGCTCTCTGGTATTGAGAGGCTTTTAACCTCAGCAATCCCTACTGAAAAATACTGAGTGTAATAATAGAAACTCTGTGTGTGTCCAATACCAGTTTATCCAAGAAAAAATAGTGGATCTCTCTGCAGATCTGGCTGGAATGCTTGATCCTCCTGCAAGCAGGAATACAGACCTAAGATGCATGTAAAATGTGCATTTGAGGTGTTATAACTTTGTCTTCTGCTTGACTCAGGCTCTTAGGACTTCTATAGATGCTTATGACAACTTTGACAACATTTCTCTCGCCCAACGCTTGGAGAAACACGAACTAATAGAGTTCCGAAGGATCGCCGCCTATCTCTTCAAAGGGAACAACCGCTGGAAACAGAGCGTGGAGCTCTGTAAGAAGGACAGGCTCTACAAGGTGAGCCCACACCCACACCAGGCTGAGCACACCTGCTGATGTGGGTTAAACCCCACGTGCAGTGCTTGTGCTCTGGCCCCTGGGTTGAAAGGCTGTCTCCTGTTGCAGGATGCAATGCAGTATGCTTCAGAATCCAAAGATACTGAGCTGGCAGAAGAGTTGCTGCAGTGGTTCTTGCAGGAGAACAAGAGAGAATGCTTCGGTGCTTGTCTCTTCACCTGCTACGATCTCCTAAGGCCAGATGTTGTCTTGGAAACAGCGTGGAGGCACAACATTATGGACTTTGCCATGCCATACTTTATTCAGGTCATGAAGGAGTACTTGACCAAGGTAAGAGCAGGCGCTTCTCCAACACCAAAAGCTTGTTAGTCACTGTGGTGATGCCTTGAGACTGTCTGCTTGCTACTAACATTGATTTGGGCTTTGTCAAATGTCTGTCTGTCCATGTCCACACTTATTTTTCAGTCCATCTGGGGAGAGACTTCGCCCTCTAAGAGACTGAAACACTTGCAGGCTCCACCCTCTCTACAGACCCTACATCAGTAGTATTTTCCTGACCATGGGCAGTGTCTTAAAGTAGCTCCAGGATCCAGGCTTTTCATATGCTGTGTCAGTCAGGAATCCCAGCTAGGATCAAGCTTTAACTAAATTCTAGACTATGTACTAAAAAAGCTTTATAGCTAGATCTGGACATAACTTGTTCTGCTGTGCGTTTAACTCTAAAATGTGGCTCTGATACTTAATGGCACTAATTATGACTCAGCTCTTACTTGAAGTGACTCAGGATGGGGGAGGTACTTGGTAAAGACTTGAACAGATTTGAGTTAAATCCAGCTGTCACTAGCAAGACTTGCCCAGCTGAAACTTTTAGAGTATCTTCCAGTGAAATGGTGTAAATTCCTTAATGATTAAGACTCTTTCCATGCAAGTGTGACCTTAACTCAGGCTTGAGTTAATGAGGACTAGAGTGCCTGTTTGTGTAGAGGTTGGCCTGGCTGTTCCTTGTAAAGGCAGGACTCTGCAGTCCTGTAGCCAGTCTGTCCTTAAGTGCTGGGCCTGGGGGGAGGTGGGGCTGTCTGAGCAGTGCCATGGCTTGCCAGGGGTGCCTGATGTGCCAAGCTGACACCAGGCCTCTGCTGAGAGGAGCAGGCTTGGAGCAGGATCCTTAAAGATGAACATTCCCTGATGTGCTGAAGGCCCAGGGTGTGGCTGTAGTGCAGCTGTGAAATCACTGCAGTAAGAGCCAGCAAGGAGCAGAGCTGCCTTTCTAAAGCAGATACTTCTGGTGTATCCTTGTTTTTACTCGCCTGTACCTTAATTATTTCTTCCCTGACGCTTTTGTTTCTACCTTTTATATGCTAAATATGGAATTTGATTTTTCTAAGCTGCACCTTCTGAATTCCTTTGCAGGTTGATGCAATAAAGGAAAAGGTGAAAGTTGATTCTTGTTTTCCATCTTTAAGTCTGGAGGACTAAGTCTAAGGATTCTGCATGAGTTTTTTCTTTCCTATGTTTACTACACTGCTGCTACTGCTTTTTCCCCAAACAAAATATCACTAAAGCATATGCAAATTGTTTAACTCTCAGTAGCTAGTGCTGTAGGAGAAAAGTAGATTCATTTGCTACTAATAAGCTAATAGAGCCTCAGGAAAGGGCATACAGGTGGTCAGTTGGATCACAGTCAACCTGGTATTGAAACAATGCACAAGTGCTACTATTTGACAGCCAATCTGACTGGAGGAACCTCCTACAATGAGAAATAAGTCTTGGGCCACTGTCTCTGAGCCATAAATCAGTCTGGCATTTGCTAGTTAAGGACTGTGATCCAGTTCCTGATCTCTTGACCATGACTAATGTGTGCTGACAGTAGGCAGAGTAGACACTGGCTGCTTCAGAAGAGACTCCTCCTCACTCAGGTGTCCAGTTCTCATGGTGCTGGTCTAATCCCCGTGGTGCTCTAGTTCACACAGAACTTAAAACTTCAGCTACTAGACAAGTCTGTGGTTCTCTTCCCTGTAGTAAATTCCTAGTACTTGTCCAAAAATGACTGCCTTCCAAGCTCTTCAGCTTCACTAAACTTCTCTTGCTACCTCATTAAAACCAAAAAAATACATATATAAAAATATAATGCTTATTGCTCTTCTGAGGCTACTCCAGGGCTTGCCTTTTGCTGTGCAATTTTGACCTTCAGAAGGGCAATTCAAGTTTTCTGTCCATCTGCCTCCCCACAAACCCCACTGTGATTCTCCTTGGCCCCAGGGTCAGCCCTAGTGGGAGCTTTCCATTAATGTGGTTCAGCAAAGGGCAGACAAACTGAGAAATGGCTTTGAAGATGGCCTGAATGCAAACTGTTGTAAAGACACCACTGGAACTCGAGGCTAACCTGCCTAGAAGTAGTGTGAGGCCCTTCAGCAGCTAGTGAGTGAGGCGGTAGGAGAGCGTGTGTGTGAAAAAAGGTAATCGAACTGCAGTGTTTGCATAACTACGCATGTGTAGCGGTCATTGCAATTACATCCCACTCCTCCTTAAGCTCCAAGGCATTGCTGTGGGCTGCTGTGGTTTTCTGGGGGGAGCCTGTATGGCAGTCATCTTCAGCCCTCACTCGTGCTTCAGTACTTTTGCCTCTTTTTCATGCACACATGACACGATAACATTGAATGCATGTTACTTTTCCTCTGCAGCTTCTTGCAGTCCCTGTGGAAAAGCCTTTAAATCAATCTTGCTACAAGTGTGTAGGGTCCTGAACCTGGTGATGCTGGAGCAAGTGGTGTAAGAACCATCCTGCAGGCTGGTTTCAGACTTGCGCTTGTTACTGTAAATACCTCTTTAGCTCTGAGGGGAGGCATCAAAACTGGGTCAAAAATGCATTGAATGTCCTGGGCTGGAGGCTTTCCGAGTGCGAGTAAGCCAAATGCCTCTGCTTAGTAGCAAACTCTGCACATTCTCCTTGGATTTGCATCTCTGAATTTGTGCTTCTGTGTTCAGTGTGTTGCCGTTCGAGTTAAAAACAGTGCAGTTCTCAGCACGGTGTCTGGGGATGAGTCTGGGAGCGTTGGCACACGATCCGGTGCACTTTGGCAGCAGCAAACCAGATACTGGGGGGAGGCAACCAACAGGCTGGTCATGGCAGCCCAGGCAGAGAGGGAACACCAGCTCAGGACTTGTGCCACCTCCTGGGTTTGTGCCTCAGCTTGAGGTTTGTGGAACACGCGTTGTCACTCACACCTGAAGGGAAGAGTCCCAGCTCTCAGAGCTGCCTGCAGAGATTTGCTCATGCAGCACAGTTAAAGTGAACACTGCTCAACTCCTCAGTGCTGGTGTAGCTGAATAAGTAACACTGACCCTGTGTAAGTGCAGGAAATCTGTCTTCAAACTCCTTCATTAAGGACACGGATGAAATGAAAGATTAATCTGGTTTGTGAGTTGTCTTACTGTCTTTAAAAGTAATTGGCATGATTGTCTCTGACTTTATTCTAAATCTTACCTCCCAGGAAAAATATCAGGACCTCATTTTGTGGTTTTAGTTTCAGGGCCTGCCTTAGACTGTAGAAATGCTGGGTTCCCTTGGATCTGTTTTAGTAACAAGCAATATTTCACTGCAGAATAAGTTTCTTCTCTTGCCTTTCTGTAGGGGTGGGCTGAGAGCACGAGTGCACTCACTGTGCAGCACTGGAGCTGGCCAGGCTTGTCTCCTTACTGTGTGTTAAGCTCGAGGAATTGGAGTGTCTGTGGGTTTAGGCTGACTGCCACACAGTTCTGGAGTGGAAAAAGCAAGTCTTATACACATGCATTCTCTGCATTTGAACTTAAATTGCATGAGTGAATGGGTTTGGAAAGTGAAATCTTGAGGCTCAAGTGACATGTCGGATGCTATTGCAGTCTGCTGGACGTAAATCAGATTCCTTTGCCTCAGTGTTGCCTTCAGGGAAACTTCTCCTGCTCCAATGCCAAAGGTCTCCAGCTGAGACTGCGCTCAAATCTGAGTTTGTCCTAAAGGCTGTTGGTTTGAAGTAGTTGGAGCGACCCTGATGAGCTAATTCCTGATGTCCAATAACTCCAGCCCCATATGGAGCCTTTCGTGCAAAGCTTCAGCCTGGAGCGAGCTTTCAAAGCATTTACACAAACCCCTCATGGAGGGTTTTTTTCGGGAAACAGAGTCTTGACTGCACCAGTACCAACATTGCTACTTGAATTGATCTTAACTTGTAAATGGTCTCCTTTTCTTGATGGGTGTTAACATACCACTAAGGCTTTTCCACTTCTCTGCCACGAGTAAGTAGCTGTTTTAAAGAAGATTTGTTAATTGTTGGTCTCAATTCCAGGTGGATAAACTGGATGCATCAGAGTCCTTGAGAAAGGAAGAGGAGCAAGCTACAGAAACACAACCTATTGTTTATGGTAATGCTTTAGTTCATGTGCTGTCGATAATGCATTTTGCTCTTAAAACAACACTTCTCTAATCTTGGTCTTTCCCAAGGAAGTCCTTGGGAATTGGAATGTCCTTCGTGTGAAATCAAGTCTTAGGGAAAGTGTTCCAAAATACTAGATAAAGCACCACTCTGGTGCTGTGTCTGTGGACTGCAGGACCTAAGGTTCTCCCAGCTCAGTAAGGGAACACTTTCTAAAGGAACTGTGTGCAGGAGCTGTGCTATTCCAGACTTCCAGCAAGTGCATTATTTGCCTCTTGCTCAACATGCTTGGATATTTTCTTTGTATCCAGGTTATTCCACTAGTAATTCTACTAAGAGTTTCTTCAGACACTTTACAGTGTAGTATTTTTAGCCACATACTCCGTCCTGATGTTTTGTGGGGAAACACCAATTCCTGCTCCTCAGGATCCCAAACCAGGTCAGCAGGGCCTTCCTGTTGAGCACAGCAAGCCCTGCAGGGGAAGTGCAGGAGTTTTGGGGCGTGCCCCTGTGTTCAGGAGCAGTGAGGATGCCCTTTGTCTTGCAGGCCAGCCGCAGCTGATGTTGACAGCGGGCCCCAGCGTGGCGGTTCCTCCCCAAGCACCTTTCGGCTACGGCTACACCGCGCCCCCGTACGGGCAGCCCCAGCCTGGCTTCGGGTACAGCATGTGAGAAGCAGCACAGCTCAGTTGGGAGCAGCGTATTTTCTTACTGAAACTCCACCGTCCCTCCCCGCTTTAACTCATAACAGGGAAAAGCAAAGAGTTCTGCCTCGTGTTCTTGTAACCTTTATTTCATGAAGGACTGTTTTTTCTAGCGCAAACTATTTGAATCACTTATGTTAAATCTTTTTTCACATTCCATGTCATTTAGACTTTTACTTTAAAAGGGGAATAGTTTAAACGACTTTGTTCAAGTGGGCTTTTGCAGGACTGCTTATTACCATTAAGTCTATTGTGAAGATTCTGATTTGCACTCTATAGTGTTACACTCTAATATTGAATCTTAAGTTCATTGTATGTGAGCAGCTTACAGTATGTACTGTCTATTCTAAATGCATTTAAGTCTCACTGTATATTTGGAGAAAGCTAAAGCCAAGATACTTGTATTTGACCTTGCAAGACTGCTGACAAGAGACAACACTAATCAGCATATCCTCCCTGGGTTGGATTGCATAGCTCTAAAAGAATTTAAAATGCGTACAGACAACCTTGCCTGACTTAAAATGAGTAAAAGGTTTTTTTTCTTCTCCTTAACCTATGCAGGTTTTCCCAGTTATGCATATAGAAAATGCTAGTGTCTTTTTGCTCACTCCATATGTAACAGATGACCTTATGTTGTGCTGTATCCTGTGCTTTTGTGGGACATTCCATTCAGGAACAGAGCACCATGATTCCAATCTGTGTATTTACTAACCCTGCCCTGAGGTTTGTGTATGTTGGATATTGTGGTGTTTTAGATCACTGTTTTGAGTGTACAGAAGAGAGAATTCAAGCATATTGCTGTTCAGTTTTGTTTGTGCAATTTGAAATTACGCAATTTAAAAATAAATTACTGGACTGTGGACATGCTGCACAGTGGTAGCTTCACTTTACTGTCTTCAAAAAGGACCTTCCAACTCAAACCGAGTATTACAGTGCTGGTGGCGTGGGGCAATGCAGGTGTGTGCAGGCAAGGGTCTGAGGGGCCAGTAGAAGAGCAGCAATGGGGACCAGTAGTGGGGTCTTGCACTGAGGGGGCAATACAGGAAAATATGTAATGCTTTTTCTATAGAAAGATTATGCCAGAGAGAAGAAAATAGCACTTTTCACCAGTTGGCTGCACCGTGGCCAACTCCAGCAGATTGGAGCAGATGATACATTAGGATTGTAGTAGGGTGTGCCAGTTCAATTGAGATCATGTTCTAGGTATGTAAATTGCCTTAAACATATTTAGCTTCAAATAAAATTGACTTAAATGTTTCTCTATGAATACTGTCATATTTGAGTGTGATGAGTCTTGCAGCAATGGCCAGATCTGTGAGAGCTCCTGTCTCTTAGCCAGGAGCCACACTTGGTGCCAGGGTCCAGCTCTGAGGCCAAATCCCCTTGTCCCTCCTTTGCTCCTGGGATCCTGGGGCTGAGCAGTTCCCTGTGGAATGGGGGGTGTCAGGGGCTCCTCCTGCCCCAGGCTCTCTGTGGCTGCAGCTCTGGCTTCAGCAGTGGTGGAGCTCAAGTCCAGGGGGAGCGGTGTCAGCCTCTGAAAGGATTATGCCTAAGGAGGAGGTGCAGTATAAAAACTCCATTCTCTGTGTTTATTGTGCTTGCATTTCAGCCCCTCTGACGTTCCCTCTGGGTCTACAAGCTGTCTGCATCTGTGACTGATGGAGACAAATCCTTCTGTTCCCTTTCTTACAATCTATTTCACAGGCACTCCGCTGGAAAACATGGCTGAGAGGCTCTAAAAGGTGCTCAACAGCAGAATTCTCACCAACCAGCTTTGTTATAAAACTGACTTGTAGAAATTCCACGTAATAAAAGTGCAGGGAACTTGCCTTTTAATGTTGGAGCCACGATCAGCGTGCTCTGAACTGTCCAGTAACATCTGTAACTGTGCTTCCTTAGACCCAGGAGGGCCAGTTAATGCCAAGCAACCAGCATTTCAGTGTGCCAGGCTGTTTGTATGAGGGTAACTCCCTACACCCTGGCTAAACTACACCTTTTTGCACATCCAGCAGCCACACAGACCCATCCAGAGGAGAGCTCAGCCCACAGCTGCTCCCCACACCTGTTTACAGCTCTGCAAACCCAGTCCAACTGGTCAGGCCCACACCAGTTACAAGTTATTGCATCAGTTGCTCTACCAGAGACTGGGCAGGAAGTTGGCTGCAGTTCTCCCCAGCAATATGGGGCAATTTTTAACTGCTCCAGCACCAATCTTCCTGAATTAGAGAATGTATCTCTTCAAAACACAGGCAAGGGGAGTCCTGACATTTTTAGCACATGAGACACATTCTCTTAAACTTTGCTACTGCCCACTGTGCAAAATCCTCAGCTAATTGCACAAGTAAATATACTGGGTTCCTTCCTGTGGGTAGTAAAACTCTGCCACCTCTGCTTTCCTCAACTCTCCTGAGCCAAGCATTTTCATTCCCCCTTTGGAACACAACACACAAGCTAGAGAAATGCAGGATTTACAGATTTCAACCTTAAAAAACTCGCTCATTTTATTTATACTGAGAGAAGATAGGGGAAAACCCCCAAACTTGGATTTCAGCACTGACATAACACCAACACGTTCAGCTTCTTTTGGTCCTAGTTCAGAAGAGTTTCAGGTGCCCAGAAACTTTATCTACGACATCAGCTGGTCCCGGGCCGATGCCGAGGACTGTCCTGGAGCCTGGAGCGATCTGAGTACGCCCAGCATCCTGGATCAAGCTCACGGTGAGTCCCAGGCGCTTCGCCTCAGCCAGGAGCTGCGCCAGAGTGTCCTCATCAGGAGCCTTGAGGACCACTTTGGGCTGTCCACAGTACTCCCACTGCTTCAGGAGCTCAGGATTCCTCCTCTGCAGCTGCTTGTAGGCAGAAACGGCAGCGTGGGAACACTGTGCTGCCACTTTGCCCTTGCCCATCTTGAGGTCGTTGCGGACGATCAGCACCATCTTGAACTCCCCGGACTCTCCCATGACGTCTGCCTCGGCCCCCTGGTTGGTGGCAGCCAACGCAATTCCGGCCCTGGCCTTCCTCAGGAGCCTGCCACGGATGCCCCATCCCAGGCACACACCGCACGCCACTCCAGCCACGACGGTGAGGAACCCGGGCTGGGAGAGATAATCCATGCTGGATTCCGGGGGCTGGCTAGGGGAGAGGAGAAGAGAATTTACTTGAGTGTTTTTCGGCTCGTCAGAGCAGCTGGTTATCTGGAGGCAAACAACATGTGTTAGAAACAAAGCAGAGCTACTCCAGCTTCACCCATTGGGAAAGGATGTTCCTCCTCCTTCCCTAGCCACAGCTTTCTGACTGCAAACCCCTCACGGGTTCCAGCTCAGGAAGCAGAGCTAAGAGCAAATGGCAAATTACCACAGAATCACCGAATGGTTTGATTGGGAAGGGACCTTGAAGATCACCCAGTGCCACCCTCTGCCACGGGCAGGGACACCTTCCACTAGCCCAGGTTGTTCCAGCCTGGCCTTGGACACTCCCAGGGATCCAGGGGCAGCCACAGCTTCTTTGCCCAACCTGTGCCAGGGCCTGCCCACCCTCACAGGGAGGAATTCCTTCCCAATATCCCACCTATCCCACTCTCTGTCAGTTTGAAGCCATTCCCCCTTGTCCTGGCACTCCAGACCCTTGCAAATAGTCTCCCTCCATCTCCCTTGCAGGTTCCCCTCAGGCACTGCAAGGCCACAATTGGGTCACCCCAAAACCTTGGGTCACTCCCACTCCTCTCACCCTGCCCTCATGTCGAAGTGACACCCCAAAATGTGGAGAGGAGCGGTAAAATGGGGGAGTTTTTACGCCAATACCCCCAATCCCAGTTCAGTTCTGGTTCCTGGGAGAGGAGCGGGGCCATCCCCAGAAACCCTGCCAGGAAGGGGGGCACGGAGAGGGGACTGACCCAAGAGGGGCCGTGAGGGGCTTTGAGGGGCTGTGGAGGGTCATGAGGGGCTTTGAGGGCTGTGAGGGGCTTTAAGGGGTACTATGAGGGGCTGTGAGGGGCTTTGAGGGACCACAGAGAGCCATGGGGGGATTTGAGGGACTGGGGGGGGGGGCCATAGGGTGCTTTGAGGGGCAATGAGGGACTTTCAGGAGTTGTGGGGGGCCCTGAGGGGCTATGGGGGAACTTGAGGGACCAGGGAGTGCCATGAGGGGTCACAGGGGGCTTTAAGGGGCTGTGAGGTGCTTTGAGGGGCCAGGGGGTGCTGTGAAGAGCCACGAGAGGCTTTGAAGGGTCGTGGGGTACTTTGAGGGCCTTTGAGGGACCAGAATGGGGGGGCCGTGACTGGCCATGGAGGGCCGTGAGGGGCCGGGGGGTGCTGTGAGGGGCCCTGAAGGGCTGTGAGAGGCTTTGAAGGGACTGGGGTGGGGGGCCGTGAGGGGCCATAGGGGACTTTGAGGAGCCATGAGGGGCCAGGGGACCGTGACTGGCCGTGAGAGGCTCTGAGGGGCCATGGGGTGCTTTGAGGGGCCGTGAGAGGCTTTGAGGGGTCGTGGGGGGCCCTGAGGGGTCGTGGGGTGCTACAGGAGCCATAGGGGGCTTTGAGGGGTCATGGGAGGCCCTGATTGGCCGTGAGGGGCTGTGAGGGGCTATCAGAAGCTATGAGGGGCCATAAAGAGCCCCGAGGAGCCGTGAGGGGCCGTAAGGGGCCATAAAGAGCTGTGAGGAGCCATGAAGAGCTGTGAGGGGTCTCCCTCCCCGCTCACCTGTCCCGGCCGCTCCGCTCCTCTCCTCTCCTCCCCGCTCCTCCCCGCCGCTCCCGGCCGGAGGTGACGGGCCGGCGGCGCTGGGGAAGTGACGGGGCCGGGGGCGGGCCGGGCCGGCTTCACCCGGGCGCAGTTCCGTGCTGTGCCGGGCCCAGCCGAGCCGAGCGTGGTGAGTGCGGGGCCGGGTCGGGCCGGGCCGGGGAGCATCTCGCCTTCCCCTCACAGTGGGGCTGCGCTGGGGGGCACCTCGCTTTTCCTTCGCCTTCCCCTCACGGGGCTGGCTGGGCATCTCGCCTTCCCCTCGCCTTCCCTTTCCCCTTCCCCTCACAGTGGGACCGGGCTATGGGGGCACCTCACTTTTCCTTCCCCTTCCCCTCACGGGGCTGGCTGGGCACCTCGCCTTCCCTCATCTTCCCCTCATCTTCCCCTCCCGGCCCCCTCACAGCCCCTCACGGGAGAGACCCGGGCCGGGGAACCGCGTGTGGGGAACGGGAGACCGGAGAAGGAGGAGGGTGGGAGGGGAAGGAGGGAGGGAGGTAATTCAGGGCGATAAATGAGGTGCTGGAGGTGCGGGACAGAGCCCCGCTCGGCCCGAGGGAGGGGGCACAGTGAGGGGTTCGTCCTGCTGGCCTCGGAGGGGCCGGGACTGAGGGGCTTTATCTGCCCTCCCGGTAGGAATCCCTGTGCTTTGCCCCTAGGAATCCCTCTGCTATCCCTGTGCCTTCCACCCTAGGAATTCCTGTGCTTTCCCCCTTGCCTCTCCCCACTAGGAATTCCTGTGCCTTCCCTCTGCCTCTTCCCACTAGGAATTCCTGTGTTTTTCCCTTGCCTCTCCCCACTAGGAATTCCTGTGCTTTCCCCCCTACCTCCTTACTAGGAATTCCTGTGCTTTCCCTCTGCCTCTCCCCACTAGGAATTCCTGTGCTTTCCCCCCTGCCTTCCCACTAGGAATTCCTGTGTTTTCCCCCTACCTCCCTACTAGGAATTCTCGTGCTCTCCCCCTGCCTCTCCCCAGCAGGAATTCCTGTGCTCTCCCAGCTCGGTGCTGCCAACATCCTCAATCCCATGGCCTGCTTGAGGCCCAAATCCATGGAGACCCTTCGTGTCCCTTTCCTCCTGACTGAGCTTAAGCCCCTCACTGCGTTTGTCTGGTTTCCAGTTCCCTGGGCAATGTCATCTGGTGTTTACAGGAGATAACAATGCAGCAAGAGTCCCCTTCTGTTCCAGTTGTGCCTCCTGGATATTTGGCAGGTCATGCAGGTGACCCGAGGGAAGGGGCAGCAAGTGTTTGATAGGAGCTGTTTGTCTATCAAGTGTTGTGAATCCAGGTTATCCCCTTTAAACTGCACATATGACATTTCTTCAGGGCTCTCTGCTGTCCTTGTTTTCTCTGCTCTGTGCTTACCTACAAGTGGGTATCCTGGTTTAGTTAGTGGTGATAATGTGGGTTGAGGTGGAGAAAGTGTGGTGTTACTCTTTCATGCCTCGGAGCACGTGTGTTGTGTTTGGGCAGTGGATTTTGGTGCTGTTTTGCTGTTAGGAGTTCTCTTCTAAGGTTGTTTCACCTCAGTTCCTCCCCTGGCTGGGGCTTCTCATGCTTTATAACCTCTTACCTTACAATAACATAAATCAGCTCTTCTTAATGCTTTAATTAGCTCATTGAAACAGGCCAGTCCTCCCTCTTTCAAGCCATGTTTTCTGCAGCATGGAGTAGCCCTTTCTTTATTCCTTGCTGGATAAGTGACAGTTGCAATGATGGCTTCATCCCGTGTTTTCCAGTGAGGGTTTGAAAAGCCACGTCTCCAGTTGTGCAATGGGAGGTGAGCTCTGCTGAGTAATTTGAGCTTTGCTCCGTGTCCTACTGAGCAGCTGAAATCAGAGTGTTTGTAATTGCTGTGGGGAAGGGGAGGAGGAGACTCAGTGCTTTTCAAGTGGGTGGTAGCAATGAGGAAGGTGAGCACACTAGAAACAAGTCTCTTAGGTGGAATGTTTGCACTATTTCCACTTTAAAGCCTTTCTTCCTGTGGTCTCTGAATATCTTCTGAATGCCATGACTGTTCCTGACTACATCTTGTAAACACCTCTGCTTAGAATGATCGGTGTGATCAGTACATGTTTGGAACTCTCTTATTTCTTAAAAGATTGTGGGTTTAAAGCAAAAATCTGAAGCTCCTGCTGCATGGTGATGGGAGCACACTGCAGGTTGGAACTTTAACTTCTGTTCCTTGTGGAGAAGTGTGAGCTGGATGGACTTTGCTATTCCCTGAGGACGAAGGGCACAGCCTTGAAGCTGTTGCAACACTGAGCTTTTTGTGTCCCTGTACTGGGGGAGCTGCAGTTGTGGGGCAGCCCCAAAACCCCCAAACCTTGCTGGCTTTGGTGCTGCACTGACCAGAGGGCCCCAGGAGGCAGCAGAATGTTATTAGTGAGGCAGGCTGTTGTTCAGTGTGTTTAAACTTACTGAAAATATATTCTGCTCTCTCACAGGGCTCAGAATCAGCCTCTGTGAGCCTTGCCTGGGCAGCGTGTCCTCACCAAAGCAGCCACAGTGTGTGAGGTCTGAGTTGGTTCCACTCAGAGACTGTTGAAGTGTGTAAAAAGCAGAACTACTTGTCTCAGGGGCTCATTTCAGCCACTGTGTTCTGTGGGCTTTGTCAGGTCCTTCTGTTCATCCCCTTCCATGGGTGCTGTGCCTCCTCTCCCAGGAGCAGCACTCTGGATGTCATGGCTGGGCAGGTTCAGGCATCCACTTGGGAGGAAACTGTCCCCCAGCACTTTCAAAAGAGTGTGAAGGCAAAGTGTCTGCCAAATCTGCACTGGCCACCAGCTGCTGCAAGAGTCAGGTGGTGATTCTTAGGGCTGGGTTTGTACTCTTAGGTTTTATCCTAGCCAGGTTTTGGCAGGCCTGTTCTGTGCAGAACGTGTTTTGACAATTCCTGTGACCTGGCTTCCCTCTGTGCCCCCTGGAAGCACAGGGAGGCTCACAGGGGAGGGCTTGGCTTCACCTTCTGAACTCAGGATGCATCTGAGGGCTGAGACAAACACCTGGGCAGGGATGTCTGCACAGCCCTCAGGAATTAAGGACATGAATTATACTGTGTTTAGTCACCTGAATATTAAGCTACAGTCTTTGTTCAAAAGGTTTGTGGCCTCTCTCTCCAAAACCTTTCTCTCTGCTCATACCAGTCTTTCCAAGGCATCAGTTTTGGTGAAAGACCTACAAACAACCATCACTATTCTTGTTTCACCCGAGAAAATACACCAAAAAGAACAGTTTAATATATGTGGCTTTAATGGCAGGGACAGAACTTTTAGTAAACTCTAATGAAAATGCATAACATCCCTGAAACTTGTATTACAACAGTATTAGATTGTTCTTTCCTTGAAAAGTGTCCTAAAGCGTTTTTGGAAAGAATGGAAACTTTAACTCTAAATTGTAAGAGGATTTTTTTGAAATGGTATTTGGGTAGGAATTGGAAAATAGGTCTGGTGTACAGAGGCATAACCCACAAAGTGGAAACCTGTGGTCTTTAACTGAATTACTTTTCCTTTGAGGAATTAAACTATTTTAGTTAGAAAAACATTTTGAGTATGGGAATAAATGCACTCATATCAAAATAACCCATTATAGCTAAATCTGTGGAGATTTGGAACATCTTTGAGATGTGCCCTAATTTGTTTTAATTGAGTGCTTCCCAGGAGTGTTAAAGGACTGGAAAGAATCAAGCAGTTCCTTTTTCTGTGTTCTGCTGTCTTTAGGAAAGCTATTAACCTCCAAGTGAGGGGCTGTGTCAGTTGTGCATCACATGATGGCCACTGTTATCTCTGCAGGACACCAGGGCTGGGAGAGGAGTCTCTCTGGGCTCGAGTGCCACGGAGCTGAGCACGGCTGAGGTGGCTGTTCCACTGCCTTTGGATCCTGGGGAAGGAGTGGAGAGGCACAGAACTGAAGGGGTATGTAATGTTTCACTTCAAAACTGATCCCATCCCTTCCCTAAACGTGCTCAAGGGCCAGGCAGCCTTTGACTGTGGAGGGGGAGTGCTCTCCAGACTGTTAATGTGTTCCCGTGTGCATCGTTGCTCTGTGGAGCACGTGATGGCTGAAACAAACCCTGTCCCAGGTTAACACTGCCTGGTTTGGTGCAATTCCTTACCCACTGCAAAGGCTGGGGTTTAATCCTTTGTTCTCCTTATGTAATTGGCGAACAGTGATGCAGGAAAAGGAGGAGGAATGGTTATCACAGAAGCTGAGGAGAAAGAAGCAGCAGGATTGGAGCATTTGGCTTAAAATGCAAGAAATGAGAGGACTGGGAATGGTGTGTTGTGGAGGTGGTTGGGCCCAGACACCAGCAAAATGCTCTGACTGGTTCTGGCTTTGTGTGACCAGTAACTGATGGAGATGAGAGTCAGGGCTCCAGGATCTCTGTCAATAAGAAGTGGTAAGAATTAGTGATTGAAACAATGTCTAGGAAAGCAGTGAGATCATTAAAACAGCTTCCTTGTTCCAGCACACTGGAGAGGAGTCCTCCAAAAATCCTTAGTCCAGAGCACGAGTCCACATTCTCCTCCTCCAAGTGAGAGTGCAAACACCCAACTGCCTTATCTAAAACTGCTCCCTTTTGCAGAAGTGCACCCAGCACTTGGGTGCTTCCACAGCCTCCCCAGAGCTTCAGAGGAAGGACTCGTGTCCTCTTATCTGTTTGCAGAGAATAGATACTGCAGTGCCCAGTTCTGTTGTGTTCTGCTCCAAGAGCCTGTTTTGCTGTGTCTCACTTATGCTGAGAAGTGCCAGTCACAGTTCCCATAAACCCTTTTTGTTGACCAATTTACATTTTTGACTGGCAATAATTGTCTTTTTATACTTCATGTTTTGGGTTGCACTGGAGCTGAGCGGTGTATTGTGGGCTCTTTTGTTCAGCCCTACAAAGCAGCTCCTGTGTGAGCACAGCTCTAACAAATGATCTAAGCCACCCTGATACACAAACTGCTCACAGTTGTTTTCCTCACTCTTCTAAATAGTTTATGTTTGCTGGTAACTACTCCATGTAGTTGGCAAATTTATTTTTAGAGATGGACTCTGTCTTTTTTAGTCAGCAAGGGAAGTTCTGTTTGGCAGCTGGAATTTAATTTCCTGTGGTGAGCTCTCATGGATTGGGTGTAGACTGGAGAATATGGACTCAGTTAATGAAGGATGACTCCATTTGGGGCAGACTCCCACTCCAGTTAATCCCTGGGGGGGCATTAGTGCAGGACTAGTGACTCTAAGAGGCATCAAGCAGCACAGCAGATCAGGAGCAAATGAGCTTGCTGGGTGTGCATCCTCCAGTCCCTTGTGCTAAGATGATTTAAGTATAATTAGACCTGGGTAAACCAGGGAGCATTTCCTAAAACCAGTAAGGGTTTGCTGTCTGAAGGGCCACGTGATAGGTGTCCAGTCTCCAAGTCAGCTGAATTTTTAAATAGGGATTTTTAGAGCTTTCCTGCAGAATGGTTGAACTTCAAGACCTCCTTAACAAGTGTTCCCCCTGGAGAAGTGTGGAGGGGGATTACTGATCTGCTTTACTGTAAACGTTGACTTGTGTACTTGAGGTGGTGTTATGCAAAGCTAATCCTGGATTAGTGCCCTGCCAAGCAGGCAGGGTAAAAGTGGCTCTGGTGGTTGAGCTCCTGAAAGCTGCCACACCTCTGGAACAACATCTGAGACCCCCAGAGATGGAGGGATTCCATGGATTGCAGTGGGATTCAGTGTTGTGCACAGCCTGGGGTTCAGCATCAAACATGGGGAGCAGTTTGCATTCCAGCAAATGTATTGGAATGTAAGGAAGCTGAGAGAAGGGACCAGACCAGCTGAGACTTTAATTTTGAAGGCCAGGTTTGCACACAGGAAAAAAGATGGGTTTCAAAAAGAGGAACATGTGACTTCCACTGAAGTTTGTGTTGCTCTTACTTTTTAATGGTTGTTGTATTTAAGTCAACAAAACATGATGAAGTTCCCTAAACCAGAACACTTTCTTCAGTGTGGCTGTGTGCACATCTCTGCATGGCTTTTGGTTCCTGAGCAGCTTTCTGTGAACATCAGGCTTTGTATCTGTGGGTGAACAATTGAAATATTTCCCTCTGCAGTTTGAACTGTGTGTAAATGTGTGGGATATTTGTGTGTGTACAAGTGTATGTGTATATAAGCTTACATTGTATATTTTCATAAATATTTAAATACCTCTCAAAAATAGGCACGAGTAAGTGCAGTCAGTAGAACTAAAACACTGCACCATTTACAAGGACTTGTGTCCTGATGGAATTAGGGGGTGGCTGAACATTTGATCCTGGTGCTGCTGTAGCAACTGGCCAGTTGTCCTTAACTGAGTCCTGGGATAACTGCTCTGAGTCCCAGGGTGCCCTGCCCTGCCCTGAGGGGAGGGAGAGGCTCCCATTTCCCTGGAATCTGACAGCCATTTCAGAGCAATCCCTGGGCTGCAGGTGATTGCAGTGATGCTGTAGAGCTCCCACTGCAGCAGGTCATTCCTCTTGTCCTTGGCTGGCTGTGGAGCCCTTGGCATTTTTTACAAGTGAACTTTTGCAGGGCTGTTTTATTACTTTTCTACGTGGTTTGGGCATTCTGGGGCCCAAGTTGCAGTGAATGAAAACTAAAGGGCATGAGATTTGTTTCTGCTGGCTGGTTTAACTAGACAGGGTTCTGTTTCTGCACATCTCATGTCAGGAGGAGGTGTTGGAGCAAGGGCTCCTTCCCAAAATCTTGATGATTTGACTACTGACTTTTAACTAAAGCCCCTTTAATAATCACATTCCATCTAGCAATTTTGTGTGTACTGCAAGTAATGCACCAAGGCTGGCACCTGTTTGAAGGAACATCTGTCTAAAACTGACTTGTGAAACCCTGAAAATATTAAATGCAGTATCTGAAATATTTGAAAATTTTATTTAAAAATGTGACAATTATTGCAGAGTGAATCAAAGGGGTAATCTCAGCCCTGTTTACCAAACCTGAGATGCTGTTTGGCTCTTGAGCCTACCATAAATCAAAGAGGAAGTATTTCTTCTGTAGAACTTTAATGTCCTCCACTGGGCAGTTTTATATAACCTGTCACTTTAATACTGCACTACTTTTCTTTCCAACAAAAGCAGCATATCAGAAACTGTAGGTCATGTTTGCTTATGGGGAGAAATGCAGTGCAAATAAGATGCTTTAGCTTTGTGAGATTGTCTTTTCCAACATAAAATTCCAGACACTGTTTTAAGATTCAAGAGAGGGTTTTTAAAGCAAGGAGTCTGCCTGGCTACTCTTTTTGTGTTTGATTGCATAAGAATTGTCAGCACTTCAGGTCTGAGGTTTTTTTAAGGGAAAAAAAAAAGCTCTTGCAACATTCTGGGTTTGTGCTGGGTTTTAGTTCCTGCACTATTTACTCTCCTGGATAAGGAAAACCACAGCTGTTCTTTTGGGTTTTTAGGGCTGAGCTCTCTGGAGAGAGGCTGAACCAGCAGACAGAAGGGACATTTTCAGAAAAACTTCCCATCACAGAGCTCTTGTCCTCTGGGGAGTTTGCCTTTTCTGCTTCAGAGATGCAAGACTGTGCCAAAGAGGAGCTGCAGCTCTGTATCTTAGTTACCACCCTGAGGGCTAATCTTTTAGGCTGGGAGGTTTCTGAGGTCTCCTTGCTCACTGACTACCTGAGCTTAGTGCCAGGAGGGGAATCCAATCTGAAGCACCTCTCTGAGGATTGAAGTGAGGTTTGTGTGAAACTTCGCTGCTCCTGTTGCCCAAACAGTGGATTGGGTCATGGAGGGGGTTGTTAAAAAGCTTTTGTTGAGTTGTTAGAAGTGAGGGAGTTTTGTCATTTGAGTGAAAAAATTAGAATTATGTAGGTGGCAATGTTTTAATCTCTGTCATTGTGGGAATTGAATCCCTTTCTCCTGTTCAGTGGTGTAATGCAGGATAGCTGTGATCTGGGTTTGAAGAACTGCTGGCTGTTCCTGTATCCTTTGACTGCAGAGTTAATGGAGTCTTCCTGAGCAGAAACAAGCACTGTGCTTTTTGCTTTTGTCCTGCCCTCAGATCCCCACACGTGACTGATCTATGAGATGGCAGAGAATGGCACAGACTGTGACCAGAGACGCACAGGAATGAGCAAAGAGCAGCACAACGGGAGCTTCCCAGGTGGGTGCACCATCCCTGTGCTCTCAGGAGCTCGCTGGGACAGGCTGCCACAGGGACACAGCAATACTCAGGGATGCTGGAGCACCCTGTCTAGGCCAGGCTGGAACCTGATGGAGTGAGTGACATCCCTGCCCATGGCAGGGGTTGGACTGAGAGGGGCTTTAAGGTCCCTCCCAACCCAAACCATTTGGGATTCTCTGAGTCAGTGACTTCATGCCCACGAAATGTGAAGGGCCTCCATGCCTGAATCAATCTTGGAAACCTCAGTCACCCCTAAGCCTGAGGTCTGGAGGATTTGTGTTTTGTAAAGCCATGGAATAGTTTTATGCTTCCATTGATATTTCCATTCACATTTCTCTTATGCTCTTCTCCCAGAGTTAATTTGTAGTTCACACACATGTTAAGCCTTGGGTACCAACAGGGGCTGCAACAGGGCCGAGCTAAGAAATCCAACTGTGCTGGCAAATGTGTGGCTGTAGGAATCAGGCTGTGCAGCCCCACCCTTTGGCACTGAAAAGTCAGTACTTGGTAATAAAAATCTGTTTTGCTCTGGGACAAATCCAGTTATTAGTCTCCCAATTTCTAGCTCTTCTGTTGAAATTCAGCTTCGCTATAATTTATTGGTTTCCGTGATAAATTACCAACAAAACAGCTTTAACTGCTTCACCTCCTGCCTTGCCACTGTTTTTCCTGGTGGTGTGTCTGGAGTGGCCTGGGGTTAATGTTTAGAACTCATGAAAGATACCCTGAAAACATTCACTGAAGAGCTTTGTGTCACTGAATTATCCGTGCTGTGTAGGAAGGCATGGAAATTATAATCATCTGCATTTGTTTCCTGTCAGCTTTGGATGTGCCAGTTCCATATTAATTAAGTTTTGTAATCAAGTGATTTCTCAAGTTGTGTGCAGTCTTACACCATTGTCTTTTATGACCTTTACTAAAAACAAGGTCATAAAACCAAGGTTGAGACGTTTTTATTACACATATTAAGTGAAAAAGCAGAGAATTGAAACTCATGAAGCAGTGAATGCAGCAAAATCTAAAGATGAACTGCATGTGTTTGTGTAAGGAACAAACCAAAGCCTTTTACTTAAGGGCTTAGATCATTCTGTAACTCTGAGGGAATGTGGGTGTTATCCAGTGTTTGCCATTGCAGGATTTGTGTTAGTTCATGTAAAGCAACTGATTTTTTGAGGAATCCAAACTGGAATGGGCTGTGTGCCTAACGAGGTATGCAATTCCTGTGTCAATCTGATAAGGCAGCGTGTTTCAATTAGTGGGATAAGACTGAAATAACATGGCTGGCCTTACAGTGTGCTGGTGATTCAAGTTAGATTCATATTTCAATGCCACAGCTTTTTACAAATCGAAAATTTATGAATATTATTGCAATGCAAAATAGAATACATGTGTTTTGACTGTGTAGCAAGTGATGTTTAAACGAGTTTGGTGTCTGTTTGGGTGCAAGAGTTACTTTTGTGTATTTTTTCCCATTGTTCAGTGGTATTAATTTTTTTAATTTTGTATCTTTATTTCAAAATTCCTTTCCTTTAAAAGTTTAAAAATTATTGCCACTCATTAGCTTGATGACTTTCAAACAAGCCATTCTGACCCAAGAAATAGCTTTGGGGTTTGGGGGTTTATTCAGCTTGGTTTAGGCACAAAATAACATGTTTCTTAGAAGAACCTTTCTTCTCTCCTTGTGTGGCAGTGCCTGGTGTTGGTGAGCTCTGTTACAACCAAATCAGTAAGAACACCTGCATGTGTAGTGTCACTACAAGGAATGAATGAATAGATATATATAAATAAAAGGAGTCCTTTCCAGGGGAGCACTTTGGGAGAAGCTGAACAGTGTGCCCAGGCTTCCCACAGCCTGAGGATCCTGACTGGTTATCCAGTTACATGGAGACTGAAGTGGGTAAAGAGCCATGTAATTCAATCCATTGCCATTGCAGAATTCTGGGAATAGCTCTCTTGGAAGAGAACCATCTCAAAAGTTCAAAGTGAGACGTGGTCTCTGCACTGGTAAAGTCACATTTGAGCTGCTGGGTTTAACTCCTGGTACAGTAAAGGCTCCTAGAGATGTCAGACCTTCAGCTGGGTTTAACTCCTAGAGATGTCAGACCTTCAGCTGGGTTTAACTCCTAGAGCAGTAAAGGCTCCTAGAGATGCCAGAGCCTTTGCACCCTGGAGCAATTAGATGTTTTAAATAGTTATCAACCACATGGAGGGACAAACCACCTTCTTTGCTGGCCATCACCTGATTCCTGATGCACTTGGAGCAAATGCTTTGTGATGAGTAGAAAAGATGCCTGAGAGCTCCCATTAACTTCCTAACAAATGGAAAAAAAAATCAGTATATTTTTGGGTGGGCTAGAGTCTGAAGTGCCAGCCTGTGCCCTTGCTTACTGTTTGCTCTTGCCTTGCAGATTCCTCTGTGCTGAGTGAACGGAAGCGAAGGGAGCGGGAGGAGAGGTTGAACATTGTACTGTGGAAACAGCCGCTTGTTACCTTGCAGTATTTTTTCCTGGAAACTCTAATAAACTTGAAGGAATGGACCATAAAGTAAAGATCATTTATTTAACTTCTACTAAGCGTTCTGGGGAAACCCATGCTCTGATTCAGTAGGTCATTCTGACATCTCACTTTCCCTCATGATTCACAGCTTGAGAGCTCTTGTTTTCAGAAATCACGTCTGGTTTTTTGTCTCCTAAAGGTGGCTGCTGGACCATACCACGCTTGTAGCTGTGCACTCAGACCTTCTTCCTAAATTACATAACTGTGGGAGAATATTGCAAACCTGAATATTCCCCTTTGAAGGAGTGGGACAGTGTTTAGGGATCCTTGAGGCAAGAGAGACTGTATTTGTGGCTGCAGTGTTAAGTACTGACCTATTAATGGAGGTGTTGATATCACTGAATGATCTTCCAGTAGCTCAGCCAGGGCAGGGGGCAGGGTGAGGTGGAACTTGCTCTGCTGTTTATGGTGCTGCAAAGAGGACTTTGCTTCTCAGTGGGTCCTTTCTCAGCAGGAAATGATTTATTAAAGCACTTTCTCCAAGTGTTATTCTCACACCAGATAAAACTGGCTTTTATTCCAGTGAGAGAACTAGTGAGGAGCAGTCCTACCATTCCCTACTAGTGCTGAGAAATGCAGAGCTAGTTCTCAGTGCACAAGGCTTGAGGGTTTAGGGTGCCAAAGCATGAGTACAGTCTGCAGTGAAAATGCCAAGAGTAGCAGCCAGGCAGTGCTTGTGTTGGTCACTGGACTCTGTTGTGTTTGGGAGTGAGTTTACAAACCTTTCCCCAGTCAGAAGACAGGATCTGATCCCCCCTGGGGTGATTCCAGCTGGGGGGCTGCTCCTCTGCACAGTGAGCTCAGACTGGGCCACGTTTGTGGTTGTGATACCTCACAATCACTGGGAGAAACTTCTAGCTTCCATTTTCTTTTGAAATTATTTGTATGAGAAATGCCAGGTTTATGTAGTGCAGTCCTAATGCCCTTTTGCACCCCACACCCAGAAAAGAAAACCTTATTTCTCTGTGTTCATTCTTTCAGCTACCATGAGGAATTGTCTCTGAGAACTGTTTTATTGGGTCTGACATCAGCCATTTCTGACAACCTCCAAGCTTTTATTTCAACCCAGCAGAAATAACATTTGAGCATTTATTTTAAGACCTCAGATCTTATTTGGCTTCCTAGACATCAGATCCTGTCACAGACAGCACTTGCCTCCTGTGCTGAGCAGCACATTGGTGTTGTCTGGCACTGCCATGAAACATCCTTACAGAAAATAACCCTGACTATTCTAAGCTATTAAGTTGAGACCTCAGATTGACTCTTAATGATCTCCTGTGTTCCATTGCATAAACTGTGATTTAAATGACAATCACTTGAAAATCCAATTGTCAAACTAATGTAAGCAGCACTAACTTTAATTTTAAAATAATTTGAGTGCTTTTTTTGGTTTGCTTAATATGAAACATTTGTGACTGTTTTCCTGTGTTGTCTCAGATTTCTGTCTTTCTCTGTCTGATTAGATAAGTTATGCTCATACTTTGCTGTTATAGTCTGAGAATTTTAAGTGATGCCAGCACTTCTTTATATATCATTAGGTGACAGAATAATAGAAAATAATCAATGTGTTTGCTAATCTACTGTGTGTGGCCACATACACATCAAGCAGGAAAAAACCCAGTAAAACCAAACAGCCTCAAAAGTGATTTGGTAGCAAATTGCACTGGAAAAACATTTTCTCCCATTACTGCAGTAACTTCCTAATGCTTTATAATTAACTAAATGTGTTTATTAAACTTGGAGCTGTCACAAGGGATATTAATTTCAGCAGATCAGGGGAACCAAACTAATACAAAGGTCTGTTCCTCTGTCCCTGTGGTTGTGCTGGGAATTAGCACCTGGGAATGCCCCCAGGGCCTGCTTTGCCCTGGGCTTGGCCAGGCTGCTCTCAGGGCCTGTGGCTGACTCTTGGCTGCAGAGGCTGAATTGTTTTCACATTGTGTTTGCTTTCAGACAGTTACTTTGTTTTTCTGTATTTAAAAAAGCTCAAATATGCATGGCTGAACTTTGATCTCGCTTGACAGCGAAGCAGAGCTTTTCCCCCCAAAGAGTAAAGGCTCCCCAGATATTTTCTTGGGAGGTTTCTGCTTTTATTGTAGCAAACTTGTCAGCTGCCCTTGCCCCTGCTGCCCAGGCAGAGCCAGCCTCCAGGGGCAGCTGAGTTGCTTTGAAGTGCATGGTCAGTATGAAAAACCCTAACTGCCCTTTGTCTTTAAGATTGTGGCACCGGCGAAGCATCCTGGTGTGTGTTTTACTGGCACTGGCCGTGCTCACAGCCGCCTATTACATCGAGGGAGCACACCAGCAGGTAGGAGACTTCCAAGCTGCTTTCCTGGGTGACTCACACTCCCTGTCCCTGGCAACTGGCTGGGATCTCCATGACATTATAGTGTATCTTTGGAATCGCTCACTAAGGGCTTGTTTCTGGTGCCGTGACTCCCCTCTGCGTGTGCATGAGTTGTGGTTCAGGGAGGGTGAGCTGCATCATTTCATCTGCTCTGTGGCATCTGTAGGTGTCCCACCTCTCATCTCTTCTGAGGAAGCACGCCTCAGATGCTGAGCTCTCCTCCACATCTGCCATGAACAAGCCCTGTGAGCTCTTGAGGGATGATGTTAAACTGAGTCAGGGTAGAACTTCGTGGTTCCCAAGAAATTGTTTCTTCTGTTTCTACAGAAGGGTCTCCTGGCCAGTTAGAACAGGCTTATGCAGAGGTGTAAAATGGTTTCATGGGTCAGATCTGGTTCTGGGATGCTTCTCATACCCCCACAATTTTCAAGAGGTTGTTTTAAAAACTTGTTTGAGCTTTGGTGAATGCAGAGACCGAGGCTTTGGCATCACTGTTAGTGTAAGGCGTTGCTTAAGCATAAGGTGATGGTGTCTGCACTTTCCCCTCCCCATTTCTCTTCAGGTTTCAGATTTGCCTGGAGGACAGACAGGCTTTTTAAACCCTTTTCCTTGTGCAGCTGAATCATCTTTCCCACTCTGAAATGAGCAGGTTCCCAGTCTGAGAGAACTTGCTTCCATCCACACTGCTCTGGCATGTCACCGGCTGCCCAAGGGACATGCAGGCCTGGAACAGGAGTCCTGGCTTCCCAGGATGGGTCTTGGAATCACAGATTCATAGAATGATAGGATCATTAAGGTTGGAAAAGACCTCCAAAATCAGGTTATTAACCCAACACCACCGTGCCAGTAGCCCCAAGTGCCACATCCATGTGCCTTTTGAGCCCCCAGCATGTGCCAGGGATGGCTCTGGGGAACTGGAGTTGAGGCCCAAGACCCCTGGGCTGGGCTGCTGGGCCAGGGTTTGCCAGGGCAGTGCCTCAGGGCTCCTTTGAGCCTTCTGGGAAAATCCTGATCCTCTGGGAGAGGCCAGGGAAGTGTCACTGCAGGGCCCAGCCAGTGCAGGAGCCTCTGTTATGGGTGCTCTCAGCCTCGTATGCACTTGGTGCTTTCAGGACCTTTCTGCACCCTGGCAGGTTGGAGCCTGGATAAGACTGGTGTAAACTCCATCTGGGTGCTGTTGGTCTGTGGATGGTGTAAAATAGATATATATATATAAAATATAAAAATACACAATTGCCTCCTCCTGGGGCTGTGATAGAGGCAAGCTGCTCTCGTGGCAGTGAGAGGGAAGTGCTGCTTCCCTTTTTTCCAGTGTATCCAATTGGACTTTTGATGCCCAGAACTTGCAGTGACTTCCCCATATCCCCTCATTTACATGGGCAGCTCACAACCAGCATTTCAGTCTTCTCTTACAAGTGCCACACCTGCTACTCTCTGCTCCAGGATGAAACACTGAACAGACTAACTGGGGGTGCAGCTAATTTTATTCCTCTATTTAATCTGCTCCCTGCTTGGGCTCCTGTAGACACTGCCTGGGGCTTGCTGCTCACTACTCACAGCCAGAACTCCTGTTCTGCATTTCACCCTCCTACTATTGAACTTAAATCTCCTTGGAAACTTACTGATTCCAAAATGTGGGGGCTCTTCTATGTCTGTGCTGTAACTGGAATAAATTGCAAAAAGAAGTACCTAGGGTTCCATTTCAGTTGTTACCACCCAGATAAATGTCCATGTTAGTCTGGAGCTTTAACTTTCTCCCTTGGGGATGTTATAATTGATTTTTTTTTTCTCTTCTGTGATTTCTCTGTTTCAGTATGTGAGGTACATGGAGAAGAAGTTCTTCTGGTGTGCCTACTGGGTAGGACTGGGCATTCTGTCCTCTGTTGGCCTTGGAACGGGGCTCCACACCTTTCTGCTCTACTTGGTAAGGAGATCTCCACACTGTGTTCTTTGTGAATTGAGTCTCTTAATTATTATATATTTTAAAATGTGTGGCTAAATAATATTCTCTAAGTCCTAAACATGAAGTACTTCTAAAGGCAAATAAGCACTTGGAATGTCTCTGGGCTCCAGGGAATGCTGTTCATGTTCCACACTGCATCACCTTGGTCTGTAGTTTTGAAGCTGTATGTCCATTGAACTGTAGATATTCACCTGCTGTTAATCCTCACTCTGAAACACTGAGTCAAAATCTGCAAGCTCCATCCTCTAATTGTCTAACTTAAATGAAGCATTTTCTGGTGTGTGCAGCTCAAATGTTTCCATTTCAAATTTTTCAGCATAGTTTTTAGTACCTTAAAATGATCATTTTTCCAACTGAAGCCACTGAAATAGGCAGCTGTTTAAAATTCTCTGTGTTAATTTTGCTTTGAAAATAATGGCAAGAAAAAATGTTTTTCTATGAAGATAAAACATCTGAAAAATTATATGATGTTGTTTATCTCAACTTAGCTAAGAAAGTCAGGGAGATGTTTGGGTGTGTTTTGCTTTTGGCCATTGGATTAGTTCCTGGTTTATGAAACCACTGTCCTGGATTTAAGAAAAGGCTTCATGGCCACAAAATAATTAAAACCAGTTTATGCAACAAATGTCATCTTGTATTTGGAACAATTACAGATGTTTACTTTCAGAGCTGCCTTAATCATTAACAATAACACAGAAAACACTCCAAGAAACAAGGAACTCCTGCCTTTCCCCACAGCAGGGCAGTGCCTGGGAGATGGAATGGCATCTGCAGGAGCCTGGCTTAGCCTTGGTGTGGCTCCTGTTCTGAAGACTGTGGGGGCAGAAAGCACAGGGAAAAGACCTTTCTTTACCTCTGTGTTTGAAAATCCAGGTATTTAAATAGTCCTAAATTACTTCAGTATAGAAAGGTTGAATTCCATAACACCTCACTTCCATTATCCTGCCGGGCTGTGAAGCTCATGGATGTATTTGGGCCATGACCTGAGCTGACATTGAAGGGAATTACAGAAAATATAAATTCTTGTTGGCTTATCAGTCTAATTTATGGTGGGGGGTTCAGGAGATGAACAGCCTCCCAAAGATTACAGGGACAAGTGTCACCAAGGAAAAGAAGCTGAGTCTGGTATTGTTAGGGAAGGTTTTTATTTGGAACATGAGAGGGCAGGTTTCACATAACTTTGTTAGGAGGGGGGGGAAACAGACAGAATAGATTGCAGTGAGTAACTAGGAGTTGGTTATAGGATAAAATGTGATAAAAACATCCCATCAACATCTAAAGGGTGACTACAGGAGAAACACTGGTGTGCTTTAAATATGTGGAGCAGAGGAGTGTGTTTGTCCCACTGAGGGAACTCCAGAGGGGAAGAGAGAGGAGCCAGGAGGTGCTTGCCCCTTTCCCAGGGCAGCTGCAGTGACTGGCATGGACCCTGCAGGTCCATCCCCACCCTCCGGGGAGTGGCAGCCCCGCAGGGTTTACACCTCGGTGCAACCCCCGCGGCTGTTGCCACTAGATGGCAGAGGGAGAGTAAAAACAGGAGCTCCTGCCTGACTGTGCTGGGAGCTGTGTGTATATCCCTATCCCTGCGGCTGTACCTCCAGCAGTGCACGGCTCGGGATCCCCTCCCTGGCACAGGGAACACAGGGCTCTTGGCAGCTTTTAGGGGTGAAGGATTTCAGGGCAGTGTTCTGCATTGAACCCACCTGGGAACAAAGCCATCAGGAGCTTTCAAAGGGAGGAATTCGGAGCTGTTTTGCTTTGTTATTCATGCAGCAGTCCCCTCTAAAAGGAGAGGTTCGGTGTGGAGCTCACCACATTCACTTTTGCATTACTGTCTCTCTAGTTTTCATGTCCCACAAAGTTTAATTCCTTTTCTTCCTTATGGCAAAACTTCTGTTGACTCAAAGAAACGAAAAGTTACAAAACAGCAATTCCAGTCCTGCTTTAGTGCCTGGATTTGCTGGCAATGAAGAATAGAGCCAGTAAGTGTTTTCAAATTGCTTTTAATTAATTGCTCATTCTAAAGCTGGATGTACAGGGAGATTGTTGGGAATGCAATTACATGCTGGGAGAACAATGCCCTTGGGCCCACCCATGTGCTGCTGAGCTCGTGTGGAGTCTTGCAGCATTGTGTGTGTCATGAAGGGCACACTCAGGAATTGATGGCATGTGGGCACCTGCTCAGACTCCTCCAGCTGTCCCACAGGTGCATCTGCATTAAATACACCCCTCCACTCACTGCCTTTGGTATTTCCATTCCAAACCGGTCCCAAGCCCAGCCTGGGCAGGTCACAGGAGTGGTTATGCAAGCCATGCAGCATATGAATGACTGATGTTTGCTTTCCCTGGCCTGCTTCGCTGTTTTTCCAACGTTGAAAACCCTTTTTGTCTGGGTTCTTGAGAGTGTCTCTCACCAGCTGCTCTCCGGAGCCGCGTGTGTTCCAGTGCCCGCAGAGCGCGCGGGCTCGGCCGGGAAGGGAGCCCTTGGAAGCACTTTGCTTCGAGTGGAATTTACAGTTTGAAGCAGGCTCCGTGTGGGAGGGGTGTTACTGCCCCGGGTTCATCTTGGGTCACATCTGATTTGTGGTTTTTTTTGGTCCCCCCTCCGTGCTCCACGTGTCTCTGTCAGAGGGACGGCTCAGCTGGGTGTGTTTGATAACAGGCTTTCTGTTGCTGTGTCTGTGATTCAGGAACTTTCTATATGTTGTAAAGAGCCTGGGCACTGCTGGCTCCTGGTTTAACACTGCTCCCTTGGCTGTAGCCAGCAGCAAATGTAGAGTTTGACATGTCTTTTTGGGAAACAGTCCTCGTGCTGCACTTGGCACCGAGCTGAGGGCTGGCACAGAGCAGCTCAGGGAAGCAGGCCGCTCTTCCAAGAATCCTTCTCACTCTGACACTTTCAAAACAAGTCTGCTGGCTTATTCTCCTCAAGTCCATTAAAGGGTTTTCACAATTCTTTAAAAACAGCCCTTAAAAATAGTAATCTTGATGTGGTTCTGTAGGAAATAAAACTATTATGATTAATGACTCTAAATACAGTTCTTAGCAGGGCACGGCTTTTTGCTCAGCCCTGAGATGTTTTCTTGGTGGTGTATTAAAATATGAACAGCATGAATCACCCCATCACCAACCGAGGATGACTGAGGGGAACTTGTACAAACCTAAGAAATTCCTGACATCTCAGAGAGGTGGAAAAGGCCGGGATGAGGTGGTGGTGCCCTCCGGAGCAGGGACAGCAGGTGGAGTGCTGGCCTGGGATCGTGGGCTGTGGCCAGCCCCTCTCAGGGCTCTGCCTGTGCTTTGGTTTCACTTCACCTCTGGAAACTGGACTGTAAAAGCTGCCCGAGGCAAACCAAACGTGCTCCCAGTGAGTGGTTTTCACCTGGGAACAACCCCTCCTGTGTGTGCATATCCCAGTGGGATGAGTGGAAGTGAATTCCTCAGAGGGAGTGTGGCTCTTTGCATTGTGTGTTTTTTGTTGCTAAATGTGGCTCTGTGCCTGCCCCAGAGCCCAGTGGGGCGATGCTGCAGGGGCTGTGCTGTGGGGGGACCGTGGCTGAGCAGGCAGGACACGGGAGGCACAGTGGCAATGGTTTGTGTGCCCAGCTCACACAGCTCCGAGCTCCTGGGTTTGTCACTGATCCCTGCTGGGCTGCTCTGCAGCTGCGGGGGAAGAGAGCACAGCGAAGATTTCAGAACAGAAAGCTGCCCTGAAGCAGAAGTGAGTCAGAAAGACTCTGCCCTCACTGCCAGCCTGGCCTTACAGAGCCGGGTTTATCTGGGCTCGTGGCTTCGGCTCACTTTCGTTCTGAATTGGTTCCGGGGTTTGGCTTCGAGGGGTCACATTCTGGCCTTTCCAAAGTGTTGTTTGCAGCTGAAACGAGCCGTGTTTTGGCCCTGCCCAAACTGGTTTAGGTTAGAATTTGAAGATCTAAACTCCAGACACTTGTGCAATAATGAGTCCATTATCCTGTTGGTGTAAATAATTACAAAAAACCAAACCCACACAAATAAATGGTTTCCTGCCAGGACTACTTAGAACTCTTTTCAAATCAAACTTAATTCCTTTTAGTTCTCTGGTTTCAGGAGCTGAGCTTGTAAGGAAACTCATGATAAAATTACTTAAGTCCTTCTAAAAAGAAAAGCTCACAAAGCAGGGTTTGCTCCACTTTTATGAAGTCCACAGAACTTCCTCTCATTTTTGCTCTCCATTTATTCACTTGTGCCTTTAATGCAGGAGTGTTTTCGGGGTGATTACCAGCTTCAGGAGGGGGTTTGCTCTTTCCATGGGGGCCATTCCAGGCTGTTGTGAGTAACCCAGAGAACTGAGGGCTCTGTGTGCAAAGGTGAAAAGTGAGGAACAAAAGCTGGGCTGGCTCAGCCAGGTGGGAGGTGCAGCTCCCCTTCCCAGCACTGCATTCTCTGGGGGAAGTGAGGTGTTCATTCCCAGTCCTTCCTGCCCTCCAGCTCACATGGCAACCTGCAAGCCTAAAACAAAGGAAATAAATAGATCTGTCTCTCAGATCACTGCTATTGAACTGCTAAGGCAGTTGGAGGAAAAATACATGGAGGGTGCAGAGGACAGAAATTCTTTCTGAAATAAGTTGAAATGGAGCCTGTTCGTGTGAGGGTTGTTTGTGACTCTTAGTCTGTCAGTTGTTTCCTTTGTGCCTTTAAACCAACTTCCTCCAGCTGTCCTGAGCTTTTTACAATGAGCTGAAATATCCTGGCATACTTGAATCAACATATAATTTTAAAAAAAATCCCTTTTGCTGACTATCTTGACAGGAACTCCTGCTTACAGCTCACCTGGGCTCTGCCCTGCTTAAAACTGCAGCATTGTTGTCAACAGTGCACTGATGAACTGGAAGGGGCTGGGGAATTGAACTGGACACTCTTGCTGCTGAATTAGTTGTGTAACCTGGGTGTTTCTTCAGTATTCTGGTGGCTTGCTTGCATTTTAGAAATCTGAGCTTAGAAGTGGTACTTTCAAGGAGTAAAGTGTTGGTTTGAAGCCTTGGCCCCTCTCGGTGCTCCTGTGGATGTGTCAGACACCCGTAGATACCTGCAGGGCAGAGCCAGCACTGCTGGTTTGGACCAGGCTTTGCAAGAACAGCCCCTGGGAGATGTGCTGAGCCCTGAGCCCCCAGTGCTGTGCCTTAACAGGAGCTCAAACCAGGGGTGCTTTAGGCTCTGCTGGGCATGAGCCAAGCAGACACAGCCATTCCCCCTCCTGATCCAAGGGGTGGGCTCAGCATAGGGGCTGTGGAGCAGCTGGGAACAACAACCTCCCCCAGTGCCCCACTGTGGACTGCCAGAGCCCCAGCTGGGGGGACTGGGAGGGCCACAAACGCCTTCCAGGGCCTAGGGCAGAGTCTGCATGGCTTATCTAAGGCTGGACCTGTGGCAAAACACAGCTCCTGTGAGGTGTCTGTCTGCACAGGGTTAGCTGCCCTGGGCTTCTCAGATGTGCACAAAATATTGATGTCACATTAATATTTGAGCTCTGCTGAGCCAGCCCTAGTGATCTGAGCTTGCACAGGCTGAGGAGTTAATAGGATGGTGGAGGAGTTAATAGGATGGTGGTTGCAACCTTTTCTTCCTCCTGAAGGTTGGTGGACTTTACCTTTGGGATGCTGACGCCGTGCTTTCCTTATCTGCTCTCCACTTCCTCATGTCGGTTCTGTCTCTCAGATCTCTGCCAGGAGGACACCTTGTGCTTTCCCCTCATTTGCCCCCTTGGAGTTTCTGCTTTCTTTTTCTTGATGCACAGCCTGAACTTCATACTTTTTGTGTCGCTGCTTCCTTGAGCAGGTTGGAAATAACGACAGTGGTGCAAAGCGATCTCTGACTGGAAACATTAAAGCCCATCCTCACTGGTAGTGCCAGTTTGAATTGATGTTGTGGCTATCCTTCAGAAGCTGGGTGGCTGGGGAAGGGCAAGGAGAGAATACTGACAGATTTTTTTTCTTTTCTGTCAGCACCAGAGGATAAACTTGGGTTCTTCCACTTGTGCCTTCCCCTGCATGAGTCTCTGTGCTCCTGCAGAAAGCAGTGTGGGCACAGCCTTGCAAAGCTCCTGCTTTCCATGTTGCTCCCCAAGGCAGCACCGTGGCCCTGTTGTGCAGGCAGTGGTGCCATGGGCCTGCTCCCCCTGGCTCTTGGGCACTCACATGCTGAGCTTGTGGCTGTTGGCTTGGACTTTCCACCAGCTCTGCGCTGTGGGGCAAGGCCTGGCTGAGGTGGGAATAGAAACCAACAGATGGCCAAGTTAATAGAGCCCTGGAAAGGCCGTGCTGGTCTGCCAGAGCCAGCCCTGAGCACTGGGTGGGTGTCTGTGGCACCTGAGGATGCTCCAGGTAGGGGACCCTGCGCTCCGAGCCCCGTCTCCAGCCAGCCCGCATACCAGACGTCCTGGGAAATCATGAGACATTTTAATCTCCTAACACAGACAGACAGACTAAATGGACATATTTACCAGCCACCTCCAGGCCAAGCTTTCCCCCTTAATCACACGGCAGAGTTCTCTGTGGGTGGCTGTGCGCGGCCGTCGGAGATAAAAGCGACGCTGGAGCGTGGTGTGACTTTGTGGAGAGGTGCAGTGACTTCATGGCTCAGTGTGGGATGAGTCGTGCCTGGGGCACCGCTGGCAGGATGTTTCCCATGAGAAGCAAGCCTTTGTTTTTCCAATTTATCTTAATCAAATAGAGCAGGACATGTTCCCCCCCTGTAGAAGGGCTGAGTCTTGAACCCGGTGTGAAAAGCAGCCTCTCCATGGAGGAAAAGAGATTTTGAGTGCGTTAAGTTCAGCGAGGAGTTCAGTGCGGTATTTTTCTTGCTGGCAGACATATCACTTTTCTTTGGGAAATGTTCCTAAATTAAAGCCAGTCTAAAATTATGTCTTCCTCCAGAATAAAAGGTTAAAATTAGATGTAGTTGTTGCTGTGCTCTATCACTTGAGCAGGCAGTGAGGGGGCATGTGAGAATCCAACACTTGATACGGGCTTTGTTTAGAGCTTTAACTGACTTCCCAGTCTGGGTGCACAGAATGATTAATAATGTGAAAATATGATTCACTTTTAATTGGATATTCAGCCACTTTTCCTTATGGTAAAGGCTTTCTGTTGTAAGAATTATATGGATCAGCACGTTTTGAAGGATTTTAACTCATGATTTTTTTCACATGTGGCTGCTGTCTCTTTTTCACTTGCACTGGTGAGTTTCCAAGCCTAATTTCTAGACAAAAAGATTACACTTTCTAGAAATTTCATAAAAGAGCATTTAAAGTAACTTATTTCTGAGGATTAGCTGTGTCATTCTAACTTGGGTACCTTCAATCACTGGAATGAGACTCCTTTGAAGGGCTGTGAGTTCAAGAGTTCGAGGTTACCTTCTCGGAGACGTTAGGGTTGTTCAGTTAGGGATTTCCAAACTTCCCTAAACTGCTCTTGCTAAAAAATAGATTTATGTTGAGTTCATCTCCATGACCAGATCTTGTCTGGTTTCATTTGTGAATTGTACAGATATTTCTAACACATCACATTCCAGCCTGACCACAGGCTCCTTCTGGTCGCCCGGAGTGGCGAGCGAATGTTTCTCACCTGAGTCAGCAGAATGTTTTTCAATCCCCTCTCTGTTAGCCCTTGTCAGTGCCTCCTGTGACTGAAAATTTAAAAAAAGAAAGTCACTGGGAGAGGGTGAGGGAAAGACAGTTGGTGTTGAGGATCCTGCACGCCTTGAATTGGAGTGACTCTTCCTGGTTGGCGAGGAGCGTGTCAGCTGCATTGCCTGGGTCTGGTGTTTGCTCTCTGCTGGGCTGGGCTCTGAAGCAGTTCTGCAAATGCCCTTTTCACAGGTGGGGCTGCAGTGAGAGTCCAAAAGGGGTCATCCCAAAGGGCTTCCCAAAGAGTTGAAGCAAACTGGACTGTTGCAGAGAATCCCTCAGTATTTACTGCACCCCACACGGAGGAGAAGGAGAAGGAGAGGGTGGAGGGGTGTTATTTGTGAAGAGGATTAAAAACTGTATGAAAGTTAATCCTTCTGGCACAGGGAGGAGTACAGAGAAAACATGAGAGTTTATTGTCAGGGGCTTTCCAGAGGTGGCACCTCCAGCCTGGTGGAAGGTGGTTCCTGTTCCACTCGGAGTTAAAGCAGCACTCTTGTCAAATATAAAGCAAAATGGCACCTCTCTTATGAAACACTCTTCGACCCTCCCACCCCTCCTCCTCCCACCCTGCTCCTGTTTAGCCAGCCATTGTTTTGAGGTGCTTGGTAACCAGGGCTTTGGGGAAGTCTTGAGCTTGGAGCAGAGCTGGAACAAAAGCTGTGGGATGGTGTCCGTGTGACCCCCGGCACAGAGAGGAGGACACGGGATTGTTCTGCTTTCCTTTGGCTCCCTCCAGCACTCCACACTTCAGCGCTCCACAGGAACCCTTGGTGCTTTGTTTCTTACTCCAGTTCAAATGTGGCTTCTGTGGCTTCCATAACTCCAACTTTTTTCCATTATAGAATTGTTTACATTGCACTGGAAGAATTATGTCCCGTTGGCGGAGGCTTCAGGTGGCTCGTTGGCCGTTTACAGCTGGTTTGGGAAATGCCTTTTCTTTTCCACTGGCTGCTGCTTGTGAAATCTTCCCCTCTGCAGACATTTGTTGAGACTGGGAGAGCTCTCCACAGGAGGGCTTTGGGGGCCACTGAGCCAGCCCAAGGATGGTGGGAGAAGCTCTGTTGGGAGAGGGGCAAGAAGCTCATGGAGCAGCTCCACTTGGGCATTTCGTCCTCGCTGGCTCTTGTGGGATTTTAGCATGTGCTTTACCCTCCCTGAGTGCACTTTGGGAAGAAAAGGAAAGAAAACCTTGCAAGGGGCTGTGGCAGTGATTAAATTCATCTTTTGCTGTTACAAAAGTGAAGCGTGGTGTCCCCTCGCAGCTGGGGTGTCTGCCACCCTTTGTGGAACTGAAAGCCACACGGCTCCATTCCCTGCCTCGGCCACCCCCCAGGGCAGGGAGGGGACAGCATTTACAACTCAAACCCGGCCGAATTTGCTCCATGCAAATGTCCGGGAGGGTTCACTGCACCTCTCTGTACCATGTGGGGCTGGGGGACTGGGACCTGTCTGTCCCCAGGGAGGGCAGGCAGGGACCTTTGGGGTTAAATCCCCCGAGGGCCAGCGTGGCGTGGAGCAAAAGGTCTGCAGGTTTGCCTTAAATGTGCTGGACGGTTTTAGGGAAGTTTCACCTCCCTCTTTGCATCTGCCCTCGGTGACTAAAAGAGAGAGATGTCATTTGTTTAGGTCTGAGGCTGCTGGGGACAGAGCTGATATTGCTGCAGGTACCAAAAAGGAGCTCCTTACACTGGGCCGAGGGAGTGTCAAGAATAGAAATTATTAGTCATTGTTCACTCCTCCAGTTTTGTTCTCCCTTCCATGTTAAAACCACTCCATTTCTGGATCTCCTTTTTTCAGCTTTACTTCAATAAACCCTGCACGTGATAAACCCTTTAGGTATATTTAAATCTGTGGCTTTTATATAAAGAGCTCACTTTAACTCAGGAGTTTTAGTTTTCCCCCTCCTCCTTCCCTGGACAATGTTTGCCTGACCTTTGCTATGTGGTTGCTTTTTTAGCTGCAATCTCTGGTGTTTGAGTTGCTTCACAATTCTTTTGTCTTAAAAATAAATGGCAATTCTTTCATATTTTTAAACTATATAGCAGTTTCCTTTTTGAACAGATTTTTATGCTGATATTTTCTGGAGATTTTCCCAACAAACTCTTTTAAAGTAAGATGTAAACTGGGAGTAATTCAATTCAATGACATTTAAGTAATGTTTAAGTTTTGAATTACATTTCAAATAATTTTTAGCAAACAGCACTAAGATCATTTTCTTGTTTACACAGCAAAAACCGACAGAAATTAAACAACTGGTTTTTGGAGACAGATCCAAAATTCAAGAAAAGTTTGCTCTAAGATGCCATTAAATCCAGTCATTAAAAAAAAAAAAACACATAATTTAAATGTCTCCAGCCTCTAAAAGCAAGAGTAGAGCAAACACCTCCTCTAATAAAGCTGTGGGCCAAAATTACCTTGAGGAGAACAGTGTAATATTTTTGAAACCCCCTGGTTTAAAAAAGTATTTATTAGTAGAATATAATTAATATATAATTATTGTATTTAGTACTATTTATTGTTCTGTTCTATAGTAATATGTAATTAATATAATTTCTTATTTCTCCTGGCGTGGCAGAAGCTGAAAAGCTCCTTAACATTTTAGTACACCAAGAGAAGGACTTTTTTTCTAAGAGCAGCTCAACTTTGCACTTCAGATCTATAAATAACCCTCTAACATTTCAGATATACCAATCCAATCCCAACACCAGGGACAGAGGGGGGTGTTTAATTTTACCTTTCCTTCCAGCTAACATGAACTAAAGCTGCCTCTGTTTTCCAGGGCCCTCACATAGCATCAGTCACCCTGGCTGCCTATGAGTGCAACTCCGTGGACTTCCCCGAGCCTCCCTACCCCGACCAAATCGTCTGCCCCGACGAGGGCACAGCCCAGGGCTCCATCTCCCTCTGGGCCATCATCTCCAAAGTCAGGCTGGAGGCCTGCATGTGGGTAAGGCTTGCTTGGAAAACACCACACAGTTCCAGGTCAGGCCCTGAGGTCTGTGAAACACTCCAAAATTCCTGAATTAGCCGAAAAAAAGGGCACCTTACACCGCCCGAGGGAAGGGGGGTCTGCCTGCTGAACCTTCCAGCCCTGCTCACTTCAGTGTCCCTTTATTAGGAAGGTAGTCGTGGGGTATCTTTTACCAGCTGGCAGGAAACCCAAGCACTTGGGCAGTGTTGATGTAAAGGTGGGTCTCAGGAGGGGGATCTGCCCCCCAGACACTCTGGCAGCTCTCAAGGAATAATTCCAAATATTACAGAAGTGCAGAGAAGCTGCAGTTGCTCATGGGGAGCACTCAGACCCTAAAATCACAGCTGGAGTGTTCTCCTGGCTCGCATCAACAGAGTGGATTAAATAAAAAAGGGTGATGTTGCACATTTTTATGTATTTGATTTCTGTTTCTCTGCCTGTTTCCACACGGCAGGCTTTGCACTTCAAACAGGCAAAGCAGGTTAGCTTGGGACTGAATCAGGGTCTTTGGAAAAGCTGTCTTTGGAACTTCCTCTCTACTCCCCCCCCCCCTTTTTTTATTTTTCTCTGCAGCAGCTTCTTGTAGAAGTTTAATTTAGGGGGGATTTTGGTCAGACGAGATGTTTTTTTCATTACACATGGATTATTTTGAATTGCAGTTTACACAGATGCATCTGCTGTGAACTACATGCCAAATTAACCTTATTTTGCTACTGACTTCCTGCCCCAGCTGATGATTTAATTACTAAATTCTTGGTTGTCCAGCTCAAAAGTAGAGAGAGGAAATTCTAAAAATACACAATATCTGCCCTTGTATTCTTTCATATACAAGACAACTGGTCGTGACAACTTCTTAAATTATCAGCAGCTGTGTTAGTTACAAAAATTCCAGTTGGGTTGCTTGAATTTACAGATTAAAGTAACATGTAGCAACACGAAAGTCAAAACAGTAACAGGGAAAGTGGACTCAGAGCCCTCACAGGAAGCAAAATACACCTTAAATCTCACTCCTAAGGAGAGGAGGACAGAACTGCCTTGGTAAGGAACTCAATACAAATACTTACAAGCCTCTAAATGTAACATTTCTTTATTTGCTGTCGTGTTCTCCCTCGCCCCCCTGGGCTGTGCTTTGTTGGATGGGGACAAGAGGAATAAAACTGCCCTTTCCAATGACGTTTCTAGGGCTGCAAAATAAAACTGCAGTCGGGGTAAACAGCTGTTGCCTCATCCCAGCACGTCAGAACAGCCACAGCCAGTGCCTCCTGCATTCCTGGGATCTGATTAGGGAAGGGACGAGGGGATGGAACATTTGCATCCCACTTTTTCACTCTTTGCCCCCCTTTTTTTGTGTCTTCTCTCCCTGCTCTCTGTTACCTTTGCACTGACCTCTTTCTCCACTGGCGTTTCCCCCGGGAGCATCCTCTGTCTACCAGCGGTGTCTGCAGCAATGTTATGCTTTCTTGGAATGTTTCATGAGTACATAAACATTGCTCACTAATTTCCTGTAAGCCAAATCAAGCTGGCAGTTGCTGCTGCTGCTGCTGCTTCCAGCGTGTTTCTTTTGTCCTAATTCCAGGTCACTTTTTAGGGAAGCTCTTGGAGAAACTTGGTTTTTGATTCTGTCACTCTTACACTAAAAGTCCGCTCGCACAGGACAATAAGGGGGGATTCCATAAAATGAAAAGGCTGATTTTTACATATCAAAACTTCAGTTAAAAAAAGTTTAACTAATTGCTTGCTTTTAAACTGAAATCTGGAATGTGAGGTTTAATTCCTATTTTGGGTGGGATCGAGTGAGCTCAGAAATTAATTTTTTTTCTTCTTCATGGCACCAACAACTTCTCTTTAGACCTAGAACATGAAGTCGGGATAAATACTGAATAAATCCAAAGCAAAGGGGTTCCTGGATGTGCAGAGATCAGCCTGTTTCCTGGAGACTTGAAGTTTGGAGAGGCTCCCAAGTGCAGCCTGGCCAATGTCCTTGTGCTTGCAGGGAGACAGGAGGGTGGCAGCAGCACAACTTTGCTGTGAAATGCTGCAGGCAGCTCGGTCCCCCTGGGGACACTGCAGAGCTCTGACTGCAAGCAAATCAAACCAAACCAAACCAAACTGAACTGTCCAGAGTGAGAGTCCTGCGAGGCTTTATCTGCACCAGGGCTTTGCTCCAGGTCACACAAGCCCCAGGGGTGCTGCCAACTTCACCAGGCTGGAATCCCTCCTGGTCCCCTGCCCGCCAGCCATGGCCACTGCTGCTGATAATGAGGATCAAAAATCCCTGCATCCAAGGAATGATGAGGTGAAATGAAAGGGATGCTTTTTTCACTCCCTGTAAGAGCTGGCTCCACCAGTCCTGGCCTGCAGAAGGACTCCAGGAACAATCTCAGAGGTGAATGCCAGTTTTCACAGCCTCCCCTCCCACGGGGACGAGGAATTCAATAGTGCCCTATATTTTTTAATGTGTTGCAGCCTTTTTGGTTTTTTACAAGAAATAAGGGGAAAGAATAAAAGTGTTTAATTGCTCAGGATTAGCAGAACAGGCAGCCTGTGTCCCGAGCAGGATCAAATCTGTTTAAAAGACTCTTTCTAGTGGAGTCATTTCCCAGTTGCCTTTTCTGGATGTATTTGTGTGAAAGAATTTTGATTAGCATTTGCCTTTCCAGTTTGTTGTTAGTCCAAGGAATCTCCATGTAAAACTGGCATAAAATGATTAATGCAGCCAGTGGTACCAAAAGCAGTTAAATAGTTTGGATCCCTTAATTGCTGCTTTTTTAAATGCACTGAAGGAACTTATCTCCAGCAGACATGAAATCATATGATTTTTGTTGCACTTCTGAAATGTTTTGTAATAATGAGCATGTGACTTATCCAATTTAAAGCAAGTTCATGTCCAGTACACACATGCAAACCTCTTCCTCAGTGCACAGAACGAGGCCAAAGCAAATTGGCAGAGCCTGGAGAAGCAATGTGACTTTTTGTTCTTGCATCACCCTGAGAACATAACCTCAAGTTAATTTTTCTGAAGTGTTGTTGCTACTGTTTTCTGCCTTATCTTCCCCTCGTGCCAGAAATATGCAGATTAATGAAGTTCAGCTTGTTGCACTCGTTTCAGATTCTTCTTCTGTGGAAAACAAGGGCAGAAACCCACGAGGCCGTGCACTCTGTGTGCTCACACTGAGGGTTTAGCAGCTCGGGGAACTGTCTTGCAAACCACAACCTGTGGATTTGGAATACCCACAGCAGCTGGAATTCTGGCTTGCAGCTGCACACGGGGCAGGAACAAAGGCAATTGAAAAGCTTTCCCCTTGCTTCAAAGGAGTGGGAAAGCATTTGTTACTCACCAGGAGAGAAGAGCCACCTGCATGGAGCTCAGCCTTGGCACATCCCGGCCACTGGCTCCTACCTGCCCCAAATTTAAACCAGCCTGAGCTCTTCCCAAGTTCCTGTTCCATTAGCCTCTGTTTATCCACATGTTCAGCCTCAGCTGTCTCCCTTTTTCTTTTTTCCCTTGGTAAGCTAAAGTTGCATTTACCCACAAGACTGAGATGAGTCATTTGATGTCCTGAGAAAACAAATCTAATTTTCCTGTGGTGAAAAGCAGCCATCCTTTCATCTGGCCTTCTCTTGGCTGCACTTATTCCATCTGAAGGAGAGGGAAAGCCCGAGATCAAGCTTTGCTTAACCTTTTTTCCTTGCTCACAGCTGTAGTAAAACTCGAGCCTGTTTTCTAATAAACACTTGCCCAAAGTCTCATGACTGAACAAGTAAACTCCATGACAGCACCGGGGAGGAGCTCCCAGATTATTTTGGAGGCCACTCGGGATCAAGGGCTGTCACATGCCGGGGAATGTGTCTGGGATCATGTGGTGGGGTGAGACTGCAGGGCCGTGCTGAGTCAGGGATGAGGGATCTGCTCGGAGAGCAGCTCAGTGAGGAGAAATGGGCATTCAAAGGCCCAGCAGTACGTTTGAAATCACGGGCAATCCTCCCAGAGCTCTCAGCAGTGGTAACCATGTGAAATGTGTGGGTGTCACGTGTGTCCTGGCTGAGGATGAGCAGGAAAGTCACTGAGGCTTGCTCTTTTCCCAGGGTGCTGGCACAGCCATTGGGGAGCTGCCTCCCTACTTCATGGCCAGGGCGGCCCGGCTCTCCGGAGCGGAACCCGATGATGAGGAGTACCAGGAATTCGAGGAGATGCTGGAACATGCAGAGACTGCACAAGTAAGGACAGTGCAAAACAGTAATTAATAAACCCCAGAACTGCTAGATGGGTGTAAATAACCCTCCCAATTAAACGAGAACGGCCGAAAATCACTCGGTGTTGAGCTCACGAGGGACTTCCCAGGGCATGGGAGAAGATCCTGCACTGGGTAGAGATACCTGTGGTGAGGGGAGGGCAAGGATGGGGCTTGTTGGAGCAGATGCAGTAGAGCAGCCAGGTATTTCTACAAGGGCTGCAGTTATTGAGACTTCCAGGAACAGCACAATAAAGGCAGGGAGACAGTGGGCTGAGAAAGCAGGGGCAGGGGAGCTGCTGGTCAATAACCACAGCTGTTGGGCTGCATTTACAGCCTCCCAGGGCCAGGAGATGCTTTTCAGTGCCAGCTCATCCCTGCCAGCTGACACTTGCCTGCCTTGCCACTGGCACCCCCAGGGCAGTGTGTGACCCCTCATCAGCCTGAGGGAACATTGCTCCTCATGAGCAAATGCACCCAAAGTGCTCCTCGTCCCTTGCTGTTGCCCTGTCATTTCTTCCCTCCATGGGTTAAACACTGCTGGTGTTCCAGCACACTCACAGACTGTTGTGGATGACTCTTCCTTCAGGTCAGGAGTTTGCATCCTGGTCACAAGTTATTGATAGTATTTTAGAAGAAATTAAGCACTTTTTCCTCTGTGTTTTTCCTTCTTATCCTGTTTTGTCTGCCACTAAGTTGAATCAAGTCATGAGACTGCTGTTGAAAACCAGCAGATGTTCTTTGCCATGCACTGGTGTCTTTAAACTCCTCTGCCAGGGGAGTTTCTGCAGATAAATATATATACTTTTATTTTCTCCTTGAAAAAGTGGATGAAGCTTTTCCATGAGAGTGGTTTGTCTGGAAACACTGAACGCAATCTAGTAATTCTAACAGTAAGCCCTGTGTTTCCTGAGAGCCTCCCCCTTACTAGAAAGTTCCAGAGGGTTTTTCTGCTTTACAAATAGTAAATTCTCCTATTTTTTTTTAAAGATGAAGCGGGGGGGGGGGGGGGATAAAACCGCTGCTTTGTTGTTT
>JAWWEW010000048.1:2860541-2888075 GCA_035583185.1 Anabacerthia variegaticeps | reverse complement strand
CAGACAGCCCTTTATTTCATGGTTCTGGTCACCACTGTAAAACTGCAGAGTGTCCAAGTGCACAGGCTGCTCCTGCTGCTGCACAGAGCCCAAGTGAGGAACAGAGGTGGCAGGGGATGTGGCTCAAGGGGCCTCTGCCCTGCAGGACACATCTGATAAGGCTGAAAGGACAAGCTCCTTCCTCTTCCTTCAGGCCGTTTCCTTTAATTGTGTCTTATTCTTTACAAAATTTCTTTATTCTTACGCTGTGAAGCAAAAGGGCTTTTTATGCAGAAGCCTCAGAGCTCCAGTTCTGGCTGTGGGAAATGCTGGCATTAAGTTTTAGACTGGCTGAGCTCTGTCATTTGGGTTCATCTGGGTATTTCCCTTCCCACCTGAGCGTGGGGCTGGGCTGTGAGTCTGACATCCTGAACCTGCAGCTCCTGAGGTGGAGTTTGTTGGGAAGAAGCATTTGCTGGTTCTTCCCTCGAGAAGAGGGAGGGAGAAGTGAGGGAATAAAATGTCCTTGATCACCCAATTCCTTCTCCAGAATTTCATGTCTCAGAAAAGCCAGACTTTTTGTGGAGTGTAGCTTATTTCCTACCCAAGTGTAGAACCTGGAGTGTCTGTAAGTACCTTTCTTGCATCTCCTTTCAGTCCTTGCCTAGCTGTGCCCCTCTTCCCATGAAGGGAATCCTTGGAAACCTTTAACTTTCTCTTTTGGCAGCCCTGTTTCCCAGGCAGGACCTACCTTTCCCAGATTTCAGAGTGATAAGTTTAAACCTTACCCCTCTCACCCTCTGCTCTCCAGGCATGAGGATGGAAAACACCCCCTTTAGTTTGCCCCTTCTTTGCACTAAGCTGGAATTATTTTGGAGAAAGCTGGAAAGGAGCTCCAGAGCCCTTCCCATCCACGTTCAGGTGTTGGGAGTCCTGGAGCTGATGGAGTGGGAGATCATGAGCTACCACCAAAATATTCCTGCTTGTAACTTCCTCAGAACTGTTGCCTTTGATGTCTTGGGGGAAATGGCCCCTGAGTGATGACCTGTGGCTGCTGGCTGGGTTTGATCCCTGCTCTCCACCTTCCCTCCAGGAGGCCCTGCCCATCCCCTGCTCCCTTGCAGGGAGGTGTGCTGGGCCCTCCCAGCCCACAGGAGCTCCCTGACTCCTGTGAAGCTGCTCCTCTGCAGCTAATCCCTTATTTCAATGAGTTCATAATTCTTCCCAGTCCTCTGAAATCCTGGAATCCACTGCTGAAACCACAAATGGTCGTTCTCCCATAAGTTGGGTTCGATTCCATTGTGTTGGGACAGAAAGCCAGAAGAAACAAAATATTGTGCAGCTCATTTTTAACATAACTCAGATTCTTACACAGAAAGGGCCACTGTCTTTGTAGGCAGCCTTTGAAATGTTAAGGAATCTATAATGCTGATAATCTGAGATGGTGGATTTAATGGGCTTTGGCCTTTGCGGGGGGAAATGTTCTCTTGAGATTGCTAATATTTGTTGACACCTGGTTGCAGCTCCCTGTTAGCAAATGCAGGGTCCCATTGCATGGTCTGGGCAGGCTTTGGAGGAAAGATCTGGGGAAGTGGCAAGGTTGTTCCTGTAGGGATTTTTGAGAGCTCCTGGGATGCCATCCACTGCTCCATCAACCATCTCTGCTCGTGGAGAGTGGGAAGGAAGAGGCTTCACAACTCCATTGTGAGCACTGAGTTGTGACTGTTCCTGACACCAAATCAGTGGTACAGAGGGGAGAGAGGCAAAACTGATTCATTACAATTAGTTTTGTCTCCAGCTTGTCTGGTTTTGCCTCGAGATTTGTCTAAATCTGATGTTTGTTCTGCACTCAAATGCAGAGCAGCTTGTGCAACTTTACAGAGGGAGAAGGAAGAGATAAAATTATAAATGGAAACCAAATAAAACAGAGGGCTGGGATGAAGCCTTGTAATGTAAGGCAGGATTGTCCACCCACTCTTTGAAGGAGGACTTTTCCCCAGGGGTGGAAGGCCCTTGTCTGCACAGAGCTGCTGGAAGGAGGAGCACTGTGGGGACCCTCACCCTGCAGCCAAACACAGCATTTCTCCTCACTCTGCCCTTGGCTCTGGAGGTTTTGGGGCAGTTTTCTGCTTTTCCAACCCATTGTCCCCAGGCTGGGATCCATGAAAGGATCAAATCCAAACCCAGCCAGGGCTGCATCCCTGCCCTGCTGTCTCTGTCCTTCCCAGCCCAGCTCTGGGGATGTGGTGGTGAACCCAGTGAAGTCATGGTTAATCACCTCACCTTCCTCTCTTCCCAAACCCCAAACAAGTCATCTCTGACAGGAACAGCGAGGCAAAATGTTACACACAGTGAATCACATTGAGCCCAGAGCCCAGTCCGGAGGCTCGAATTTGGGGGAAATGTGGTGCCTGTAAGTAGCTCAGCTTTTGTCTTTTTTCCTATATATATCTCTCTCTATATATATATACACACACATATAATTATTTATTTCAGCAGCAATTTGTCTGATTTCAAGTGCTTCAAAAAAAAAAGGAGCAAAGGTTGTTCCCCGTGCAGGCTTTAGGAGGGGGAAAATGGGCATTGTGAAAGAGGGCAAAGTTGTGAAAGTGGGGATGGGGCTGTGGGAGAAATGAAACTGGGGAGGCTTTTTGGGCATTGCAGACGGGGCAGGGATTTGTTAAATGAAATTGAAGGAACCAACCAGGCACAAATGGCTGGGAGCTCGTTCAGAAAGTGAATTTTGGGGGCTGGAAATACCTGGGTTTGTTGTTACCCCGATGGGTTTGTTCCCCTGCAGGTTATTGCTGGCTGTGACTGCCCTGCCAAAGTGCAGTCTGTGATTGCTGCTTATTGTTGGGATTGTAGGAAATGGGGAAAAAAATCCTTGGTTTGTCTTTTGGCTTCTTTAGAAAGTTCTCAAAAAGGCAGAGAAGTCACAAGTCCTGCAGTGAAATTGTTAGAAGTTAAAAATGAGCTCTTTGGGATAGACAATGCAAACCCAAAACTTAAAGAAACAATCTGAGTTACAACTTTAAAAAATAAATGATGAATTCAAAAGGTGAGAAAAACTGCCCCAGTGTTGGGTTTGGTTTGGTTTCACTTTTTAAAACGACTTTCATAATTGGTTTGTAATAATAATAAAATAGAAAATATAGTAATAATAATAATAATAATAATTTAGCAGGAGGGGAAAAAATTACTTTCAAGGCAGCCTTGAGTTTTGCAGCAATCAAGAAATGTGGGTGAGGAGAAGCTGTTTCTTTTTAAGAAATTTGATTAAAATGGTGCACTCTGCTTGCCCTAAGTTAATAGAGTCACACTATATATAATTATAATAATATATTTTATTAAAAATAAAGCATTAGTTTATAGGTCATTTGCTAGAGAGTTTCTCTCCAATTTCCGTGAAAATCAATACAACAGTGTATTAGAAACATTTGCTTCTATTACTAATTAGCAATTAGTGTAAGAGGAGAAAAGGTACTACTTGAAAAAGGGGTGTAAAAAAAGGAGAAAATGGCTTTGTCCCAGATTTATTATTTTTTTTAATCAGCCAGAAAAAATTATCTCAATTCTATAGCTCAGAATTTAATTAATATGTAAGAATATTGTCGAGTCATTGTAGTTTTCGTGCACTGGTGTGCAGGATTGAAGGTTCCAACAGAGCTTAACAAAGTTAAAACTGCATAAATTTAAATTTGCTGAATTATCCTGTCGCTGCTTTAAATCAATAATTAATAATATTCTAAATGCTGCAATTCAGTACTAAAATGGGGAATTTAGACCCTCATTAATTATTGATTAAAGTCGTTTCCTTGTGTAATTTATTTGATAGTTTTCTACAAAATACAAAATTCTACAAATAAAAAATACCAAATGTCTTTATTGCATTGCTCCTGAAAACTCAGCTTTTTATTGTTTGTTTGCAGGTTTTTAAACAGGAATTAATATTTATTTTTTGCTGTTTGCTATTCCCAAAGAGTCTCAGCTTTCTCTGCCCGGGCAGGGAATCCCTGACCCTTTTGTCCCTTTCTGGACAGTTTTGCTTCAAAATGATTTTATTCTCCTGTCAATTCACCTCTCACATTTCAATAAGCTGCTGTGAGAATCTGTCTTTTTGCTTTTGGGGCTGTTTTCCTGGGGATTTGGTACATTTTGAGGCTCGGGGGGGCAGTTCTGCTGCCAGGATAAAAGCAGGCAGCACGATGTGAGCGTGGCACGGGGGCTGCACCTCCCTGGCTTTTAAAGCATTTCAGAGCCAGCCTTGTGGATTTTCATGAGTTTGACAAGTCTGTTGTGGGCACTGCCTGGAAAGGGCTGCTCTGGATGGATCTGGGGTTTGGGGGAGCAGATCTAAGGGAATAATGGGATTGTATTTTCTTGCTGTGGTGAGGAAGTCCCTCTTTAAGGCTGTAAATGGCACTGGAGGAGTTCATTGCCCTGCCTGTTCAAGGAGTCAGGTATAAGCAGCACTGGCATTTCTAAGATCTGGGGAAATAAATACTGGAATAAAAAGCAGTTTCCATGGCAGTGTGAGCTCAGTGCCCCTGGCAGAGATCTGGAAAGCAAAACTCCCTGGATGTGGGTGGCCACATTTCCACCCTGAGCACGGGGAATGTCCCTCTTTGCCTCCCACGGTTTCAAACTGGCTTTTTTGCCTTAAAATGCCTCCCAACTCCCAGTGAGGAACCCCCCAAGCCAGGAGGAGATGGGGATCACCTGCATTTGGGATTTGGCTCATGAATGCTCTGTCTTCCCCCCTGCAGGACTTTGCTTCCCGGGCCAAAGTGGCTGTGCAGAACCTGGTGCAGAAGGTGGGATTCTTTGGGATCCTGGCGTGTGCCTCGGTGAGTGTGGGAGCAGAGGGGCTGTGGGCACAGGGGGTGGTTTGCTGTCCCTGTGCCCTCTGTGGTGCTCACACAAATGGGGTCACTGTGGCACTGACAGGGCACAGAGAAACCCCAGTCCTGGGTTAGCCCCAAACCCAGGGAATTCTGCATAAAAACACAGCTAATTTATTTATCCCTTCCCTCCACTGCACCACTGGTGCTCCTTGGAAGGTGAGGAGTTTGGGAGAGTTCTGCTTCCTTTTTAATCCATTAAAAAAAGAAAAAAGGTGCAGCAATGGTGCCTTATCTCTTTCAAAAGATTAATCCATTAATTCTGTAGTTCAGCCTGGAGTGGGGAAACCTGGAAGAACAGGTCAGTTCACTGAAGATGCCAAAGGTTTGTCACAGCAGGAAAACTTACAAGACATTCTTAAAATTCCAGAAGGTTCTGTGCTCCTGTTTCAGAGCAGGAGTGCTCCCTGGGTCTGATGCTGAGCCAGTGTCCAACAGGTGCTCTGTGGCACTGGAGACCCAGCAGGTCCCATCACAGTCCCAGTTAGCCCGTGTGGCAGTGCCTGTGGCATCTGCTGGAACCCTGGCAGGGTTTGTTCAGGTGGTTTTGTACAAGCTTACAGTGCTTGGCATGCTCAGATCCAGAGCCACCCGTGGGTTGAAGAGTGGAAAACTACCTGGAGAAATCCTGATTCGGGTGTGCATCCAGTGTAACCCTAAATCTGCTCTCGGGGGCCATTGGGACCCAGAGGGGGCAGAAGGAGGAAGCAAATGTCGGTCCTGGCTCTTGAGCTCCAAACTGGCTGTGGTTTATTTTCTCTCCAGGCAGGAGGGGTTATGAGCCCCCCAGTGCTGGTGTTTCAGCCTTTCAGTGGGATAAGGCTGTTCTTTCACAGCAGAAAAGTACTGAACCCTTTGAGGTTTGAAGGGCTCAGTTTAAGCAGCATTTGGACAACGCCCTCAGCCCTATGGGGTGATTTTTGGGGTGTCCTGTGCAGGGCCAGGGGTTGATCCTGATGGGTCCCTTCCAACTGAGCACATTCTGTGGTCCTGGGAGGTTTCAATGTCCCTCTGGAAGCCTCATGCTGTGGGGATGGTGTGCCTTGTTGTCCACCCCCAGGCCAGCTGTGGGGTGAGGTTCCAGGCAAGGGGCAGGGCAGGCCCCCCACGATCCCATTCCTGTGGGATAAGCACAGCTTTAGGGTGAGCTGTTCATGCCACACTCGTCCAGCACGTCCCAGTTTCCCAAATTGCAGGGCTGACAACACCAAGTGCTTGCCCAAGTGTGGGCACCCTGTGTTGGCTGGGAGGGATTCGGGTGGTTGCAGTTGCTGCCCAAAGCTGCTGTTCCCTCATCTCTGGGCCTTCATGTTTGGGCTGGGCTGAGGTCACAGCCTGCTCCAAACCCTTCCCAGCCACGGAGCTCTGCTCCTTCCCTGCCCTGACTCAGGGGCCTGTGGGACATCCTGTGACCAGCACAGGGCAGGGACGAGTTCCTGGGGTGGCTGGACAAGGAGTGTGGGTAAATGGAGAACATGAGGAAGGAGCTGGTCAACAGGAGAGGTGATGTGTAAACACTTTGTAGTTCCTGCTTGGTAATTCTTAAACATTTGCTTAATTTCCTCCCCCACTTGCTGCCCAGTCCCTGAGCTCCAGGCGGGCTGGGGGAGGGATGAGGAGCCAGGATCCACCAGGATACACGAGAGGATTTGTTAATGTGTTTAGAGGTGCCATGTGGCAGAGTCAGGGAAGGAGCAGGGATCCATTCCCAGCTGGGCATTTGTGTGGCACCTGAGGGAGAGGAAGGGGAGGAAGGCAGGCAATCCCCCTTGCATTTGTGCTCCATGAGCCTCAAGGCTTCTCTTGCTTCTTGCTGCTGGAAGTTGCCTCCTCTTAGAACTGGGATCTCACTTTTGGATTTTAAGCAGGGTTTTTTTTTATCTGATGTATTTTCCATGATGGGAGGGCTTGCTGAGGACGTGGCAGTGCCTGTCCCTGCTGTGGGTCCCCTGTTGAGTGGTGGCTTCTGGGTGCTGCATGAAAACACCACCAAACTGGGTGTAATCTGTGCAAGTTTAGCCAGTGAAGTCAGTGGACTGGGGTGTTGTTGAGTGGCAGCAAAGGAGCCACGGTATTGTCTAGAGCTTGTTCCTGTGGAAAGGCAGCTCTGGGGAAGGAGCAAAGCAAGAACCAGCCCTGAAGATCCTCACTGTGACTTGGGAGGATTTGCCCTCCTGGCTTTGGGGGATTTTTTTGGCAACTTCCAGCACTGTGTGTGTGTTCTCAAGGACAAGCACAGGAGCACTGTCTGTTCAGTGCAGTGATGCCCCCACAGCCCCCTGCCCAGAGCACTGAAAGCCCCTGTGCCCTCACCAACCCCCCAGCACATCCCAGAGCCTGGAGCAGGGCTGGGAGTCAATAATTGCTGGGCTCCTGTGCCGGGGCAGCTGCCCCAGAGCAGGTTCCACAGCCCAGGTTTGCCCTCAGGTGCTGCTGTGGCTGCTCCTGCCCCTGAGCTGCTGCCCCAGCAGGGCCCTGCTGAGCCTCTCACACACCACAGCCTTCCAGCCAGGCTGCAGAGTTAGGCTTTTATTCCTTACCAGTCTTCACTCTTTATTTCTTTATTTCTGGAAGCAAACACCAGCAATCCTGCAAGTTTATTACACGCTGCTCCTGTGATCACACACCCCCTCCTCAGGCCCTTTGCTGCAGCAGGAGAGGGAAAGGTTGGAATCTGGATACTTTCTTGGGTTCCTTTCAAAAATATTTTACAGATAGTATCACAATACCAGAAGTCAAGCCAACAGTTTAATAATAATAAAAAATTCGTTTAATTTTAAATGAAAGGCATATGCTTCATAAAATCTAATCAGTGCTTTTAAACTGGATACATATGACTGTAAATGCCAGTTTTTAATGTAGTTTCTCAGCTGGGAGTCACTGGGGATCAGCTGGAACACTGGCTTCCAAGACTGATGTGCTTGTCAGGGGAGAAAATTTGATAAATCACTCAAAATGGCTTTGCTGTGGTTTCTGTGCATTTCACATGGAAAACTTCGTGTTGGCTTTTTTCAGAATCCAGGGGTAAGGAGGGACCATGAGAATGGAATTGTCTGGGACGTTGTGGGGCTGAATCCCAGAGACTTATGTGGTGTGACAGTAACATTTTCATAGCTGTGGAGACACGAGAGCTTTGGCTTAAGCTGGAGAAGGGGGACTGGTCATTTTTCAGCTTCCAGGCCCGTGGTGTTCCTGCAATTCCTGACCCTCCTTGCCTTGCCCTCCACAGATCCCAAACCCCCTGTTCGACCTGGCCGGGATCACATGTGGCCACTTCCTCGTGCCCTTCTGGACCTTCTTCGGGGCCACCTTGATTGGCAAAGCCGTAATTAAAATGCACATCCAGGCAAGTACTGCCCCTCCCTGGGGGCTGGGAGGGGGGAAAGGCTTTATTATTAAAAGGCTTTATTATTCTTTCACTCTTGCCCCGTGCTTGCTTCAAGAGGACTTGTGGAGTCTCCCTGCCCGTCCTGAAGTAATGGAAATTCATTCGGTGCAAAGGCTTTACCATGCAGGCTCTGCTGGGCTGCTCGGGCTCGCCCTGAGTAATTTATAGCCCCGCAGTAATGAGCTCCTGCCGGCCCGCCAGGAAATGGGTGGTTGGCAGAGCCATTTACCTGCGGCTTCCCCGGCCCGGAGCAGCCCCACTCATTTCGGGAACAGCTCAGTGCGGGCTGGTGGTGCTTTCAGGGCACTTTTAAAGGCTCTCTGAGCTCAGCTGAGCACGCAGAGAAAGGCCCTGAGCCCTGCAGGGCCACCCGGCCCAGCCCAGCCCAAAAGTCAGGTCAGAAATTCCGGGCTTTGCTTTTAAACCCCTCACCAATTCGTGTGGAAGGAAATGAGGTGTTGGTTGCCCGGGGGTCCTCCTGGTGGGGTCAGTGCTGGATCAGGAACCAGCCCCTCTGTTTGGGATGGTTTGGGGGTTTTGACACCTCTCAGTGCCTGTGCCTCTGTTGCTTGGCAATCTTTGCTGTCACCACATTAAAGCAGCAGCAGCTCTTCCTCCAAAATCACTCATGGAATAACCTCACCAAGCTGCTTTCAAATCTTTCTTTTGCCCCACACAGAAGATTTCAATCTTCACCTTTTTCTTCCCACCGTTTTGCAAATGGTTATTTTACTTTGCCCAGTCCTTAAGCAGAAAACAATAAATAGATTTGGAATTTCTTTCATTTACCGTGACCAAACAGCTTTTTCTCCACACTTATTTTTGTATTATCTGAATTTTTCTGCTTTTACATCTGAGTGCTGTGAGAGTGTGTTCTGGCAGCACAGGAAAGCGAAACAGCCCTTGGTCAATATTCCTTTTATGATTTTAATTGCCCTGTTCAGCTCCCCCAGTGTTTGCTGTGTAATTTATAGAGCTCCACACTCACATCACATGGATGTGAAAAACCATTTCCCAGTGTCTTGTACAGTTGGTAAATCATCTGATTTTGTAAGAGGCTCAGCTATTCGAATTCTCTTTTTCGAGCACACTCTTGTGCAACAGCCTTGATTTTTGGAGTGATCTGGCTGAACTTGGAATTTGGGAAATGTGAGAGTCATGGAAAAGGCCTTTCATGGCCTGTTGTGCAGACAGGAAGCAGCGAGTGCAGCAGGGGCTGCTCTGAACTGGCCCCTTCCTCTGGGCCACGGGATCCTTTGGTTGGAGCCACAGCCCCTGTTTGCAGCCTGGCAAGGGCAGCTCTCCTGAGGCCAGAATTGCCCCGAGGGCACTGGGGGAACTCTCTGTGCCCTCATCCACTCACAGCTCACTGGGATGGCAAACAGGACCAGCGTGGACGTAGCAAGGGCTGTTTCAACAACATTTGCACTGCTCTGAGAGGAGGAGGGAGTGGTAAAAACACAGGCCTTGGGATTTGCTGCAAAATCACATGTGTCACAGGAGTATTTTACTGCAATGCCTCCAGTCCAAGTAGTCTGTTTTACCTCAGTGACAATGCCAGAGGTGCCCAAAGGCTCTTTGTTCTCCACTGAGTATTTTTGGTCGTGCTTCTGTCGTGTTTCACACGAACTTGGGGACTAAGAGGTATCATTTTTCACTTCTGTGATCCTCCAGTCCCTGTGTTTGTGTGAAGGGGATGTGCATTTTTCCATTAAAACATTGTTGACGGAGTAAAGTGACCTTGAGCTTCTGGGAATGTGGGTTTGGGGAGGACTCGAGTGGTCGGGGCCAGGCTGTGAAAACACTGCAAGACATGGAATCTGTGAGGGAACGGAGGGCTCTGGGACAGCTCTGGGAGGGGAACAGTGGACACAGGGGGTCTGGAGGCAGAGGAGGGGCAGCTGTGGGAGCTGCCTGGGAGGGGACACGGGGCACTCTTGGGGCTTCCCCTCCATCCCAGTTTCTCCAACCGGTGTTTTCCCTCCTGCAGAAACTCTTCGTTATTATCACCTTCAGCAAACACATCGTGGAGCAGATGGTGGCCCTCATCGGGTGAGTAATTAATGCCTCCCTCATTAGGTGGAAAAGTACTGGAGGGCTGGGCTGGGCTCAGGGTTCAGGTCTCCCTCACAGCCTGTTCCTCCCCAGAGCCCTCCCAGCAGGGCCTGAGGCTCGGGGGGCTGTTGGAGCCACAGGGAACCCCCACCCAGACATTGCTGCACCTCCAGCTGCTTTGCAGGGGCTTTCTTCAGTCCTGGTGTGATCCTGGGTCACAGAGTTAGGCTTTTTATAGAAAATCATATGAATCTATTATAGTTCTGCAATGTTTAGAACTTATATAAATATGTTATTGATATAGACGTGTTTTATCTATCCGTGGATAAAATACTAGAATTGCATGATTCTGGATTTAAAAGTTGGGATTATATGCAGTGTTCCAAGGAGACAATAAACATGCTCCATATTTCAAACTGTCAGACATTTCCAGTATGAAATCCCTCACAAAACATCAGCATGAGCAGCTGGCTGTGTGGAGGTTGATCTCCACTCTCTTACACTGGGTACAAATGACAGTTCTCAGGGATAGAAACTGTGTTGATTTTGAGGTTTCTTTTTCTTTACTGAGTTCTCTGCTGATTGATTGGTGGTTTCTCTTTTAAAAGTTGAAATCTCAGTTTAAAGCAAGAAAACCAAGCAAAAGGTCAGGTAGGACCAGTTAGGGGGGCAAACAGGCAAAGCAACAGACAGGGGTTTGGATGAGGCTTGGGCAGAGATGAGGAACTGCTGGGTTTGCCTCATATTTACCTGTTCAGTCATGGAATTCTGTGCCATTTTATACCATTCCCTGCCTGGTAACCCAGCAAATAACATCAAACCACACATATGGTTTGGATGCAAACCAAGGATGCAACTTAATGAATTTAAACGTGGGCAACTGGATCAAATGCTGTGGATTTCATCCAGAATTCCCACTGTGCTCCTGCTGTGCCAGGGCAGGGGTGGATTCCTGTCAGGGGCAGCTTGGGGGTTCTAAATGGGAGCCTTTCACGTGTAAATAGAAAGGTTTATGTCGTGGGGTTTGGGGGTTTTGTTGGGGCTTGTGTTTCTTTATAAACTGGAAAGAACCCTTTCCAATTTAATGCAATCCCGTGGGAATCCATAAACTAAATTCTAAGGTGTTTCCACTTTTCCAAGGTTTGTGCCATGGGACTAATTGATTAGCACTTTGCTGCCCAAACTGTAAGAACTATTTTCACATAAAATCCAAAAAGCCACACTGCTCAAGAACAGTTTCAGGGCAGGAATGTCTGGAAACAATTCCTTTTAAAATACCTGAACTCCAGGCAGTGATGCTGTACAAGGAAAAGGAGTGTCAGAAGAAACTTGTAGGGAATTTCATTAATCCTGACTTTATTATCCCTGATCTTCTGGCCTCTTTTGTACCAAACTTCAATATTAATTTGTTGCTTTGAACATTATTAAAAAAAGAGAGAGAGAAATGTGGCTCCTTTGAACCATCAGGAGTTTTTCTCAGTATCAATCACACCAGACAGTTTGATCTGCACCAGCTCAGGTATTTCCAAGGATTTACTCTCCTGAGGCTCTTGCAGCCAAAACTGGTAGTTTTTTCCTACTTCATCTGTCTTGGAGATAATTTTGCATTGAATTACTTCGAGTGCATTCACAGGAGCTCTGCTGGATTTGGGGTTTATGGGAGGGTTGATGTCAGAGTTAAAAAATGTTCCTGGGAGACAGTAAGATTTTTGGAATGTCCTGGTATCCTTGACTTTTCCCAAGCTGTCTGCTGGCATTACCTCATCAATCTGTGTTAGAGGGAATAGAAAACATGTTAAACAATACCTTGCATTAAAAGCCCTGTTATTACATTAAAACAGAGTTCTATTTAACGGTCAGGAACTTTATTTTAATCAAATTCCACTTCAGACTTTCTGTGCCTGGGATATTGCTCTTACACAATGGGAAATATCTGAGCACAATACCTGAAAATAATGGGCAAATTAAAACATATAAAAAACCGAGACAGGAGGACTGGGTTGTGAGAGAAAGTCTGAGAATATTTGAGTTTATAAGGCTGGGAGAATGTCCCCATAATTGGGTGACTTTTAGTGAAAAAGCAGAAGTGCTTCACGTGCAGACCTTGCTCGTGGCTCAGGAGCTTTGGTGTGTCCCAGACAGAACACTGGGCTGGGTTAAGAGCACTCAGGGTAACGGGATCTTACCCTTTTGTCTGGGGCTGCCTTGCAAACAGAGCATAAAACACTCCCTACATTCATTAAATAAAGGAGGGGGAACGTGGCAGGAAATAAAGAAGCTGTTCACTGAAAATTGTAAATGTCTTAGCATTTTTGGGTGATTTCTGGAGCACACGAGATGGACAGAAGGTGGGTGGTGACACCAAACCTTGCTGGGGGGAACGAGGGACACGGTGGGGTTGAGGGTGGGGTGAGTGAGGGGTGCTGGGAATTGCAGCCTGCTGGGCCAGCCCTGCTCTGGGGGGCTCTGAGGCTGCCCAGGTGCTGGCAGAGCATCCTGTTCTCTGCTCTCTTCCATCCCTGAGCCCTTCTGTAGGTGCTCCTTGGTGTCCTGGGGGATTTACCCCTCACCCGTGGAGAGCACTTGGAAGCCGCTTTTAGGCCAAGCCCAGCCCATTCCAAGTAGTTAATTATTGTGTGTTGTGGGTTTTGCTTTGGCTCTTCACTCCTTGCTTTTTGGGGTTTTTTCTACCTACAGCTGCAGGGCTGGTTGTGCAGTCACACTGAGCAAAGTGCTGTTGGGCACGATGATGTGTTCCTGGAAGTGGCAGCTTTAAATGTGGATTAAGAATTCCCAGAAAACTACTAAAGAAATAATTCTCAAAGCACAAGCCATCCACAAAACTGTTGCCATCCATTCTGGTTAAATGTTCAGAAAGAAAAAAAAAAAATTTCTTTTTTAATTCCTCCTGCTCAGTTGGTGTTTTGTGAACTCCAGAACTGCAGCAGAGACACAAAACACTCATAACCACGTTCTGTAGAACATGCCCTTCACCGTCCTGAACTTAGCCAATGAACTCATTTGGAGTTTAGGTGCAGTGAAACCCGTCTAAGAGCTTTGCCACTTCCATGGATTTTGACCCTCAAAGTGTAATTCAACAAGCTCTGGAGCCCTGTCCATGCTCCCAAAGGGTCCTTATCCCAGTTGGGGCTGTTTATGGGACACCTTCCCAGCTCTGCAGCCCATTGGGAATGGTGCATGTCTGAAGGAAAAGCAGGTTTTGGGTCACAGGCACTGGAACTGTTGCCTGGACAAACCAGTTTGTTTCTTGTGCCATAAATCTTTGCCTCCAAGTTAATCTGAGCTGGTGCTGGGGAAGGAGCCTGTTCCTTCCCCCAGTGAGACCACTGTGACCGATGGGACTGGGAAGTTTGTTTAAGGATTGTAGGGGGTTTTATCAAAAATCCTTTACAGTCCAGGCTTAGGTTATTTCTTCAGAGCAGGAGCCAAGGAGGGATGAAGGGCTGCGCCAGAAATCCATTGTCCTGGGTTGGGAAGGGCCCTGGGTCGGATTCCCTGGGTTTGGGAGCCAAGCACAGCTTTGAAATGCAAGCAGAACTCTCCTCACACAGGGCACTGGAGAGCAGAGCTGGGGCCAGGCAGGTCAGGGATGGTGCAATTCCTGCTTCTGAAAGGATTGGTTAACAGAATATCCCAAGGAAAGAGCCCTGCAGGACTGGGCTCAGGTGGGGCAACCTGTGGCACCCCTTTGGCTGGGAGAGGGAGAGATTTCTGTCTCCACCTCCTGAAGGAAACAGAGCCTTTGAACCCCAAAGGTCTCTGCTGGTCCTGCCCATAAACCAGGTTCATTTTGTGCAGCTTTAGAGCCCGGCACAGCTCAGGCCACAGTGTGAGGCTCAGAGGGTCTGGTGGCAGCTGGGGATGCTCCTGGGCTGGCTGGGAGGGCTCTCCCTGAGCCAGGTTTGGGCAGCCCCAGCTCCCGGGTGTCCCTAAACCAGGGTCCAGGTGTCCCTAAACCCGGGTCCAGGTCTCCCTAAGCCGGGGTCCAGGCCTGGGCAGCCCCAGCTCCAGGGCTGAGTCAGGCCCAGCCCAGTGAGTCACTGCAGGTCCTGCTGGTGGTGCAGCCTCGGGGAAATGGATGGTTTAAATACTGTGAGAATCTTTATCAGCACAGGAAATGACAGCTCATTAAAATACTAACCGTTGAGCCTGTTTAGATCACTGTCTGGAAAAAAATTAACCATTGAGGGCTCAAGATAAGCTGGAGGAAGAAAGGTGCTCTGTTCAGACAGTGAGCACGTTATGCAAATGATCAGCTTCACTAATTGTCCAGGGGCATAAAAATAGTCCCTCTGGGAGCTGCTTTGTCCGTGGTTCATGCCAACGTGACTTGCCCAGAAGTGGACACCAGCACAGGGGTAAAACCTCCGAGGCAGGGCTGGCTCAGAGAACCCAACTCGGTGCCTCTCCCCGATGGTTCACTGCCTTGGAGCTGCGGGAGGGATTTCCCTCCTGTTCTTGCAGGGGAAGGGAGAAATGGGCATTAATCAATATTAATCAATGGCTCCTGGGCAGGATGGTTTCGTGGTGTTTTGCCCAGTTGTTGGGAAGGCAAAAGCCTCTGCCTTGCCCCTCTGGCCGGGCTGTCAATGATCTGGTTTGGATCGATTATTTCGAAGAGTCGAAGGTGCAGGGAGGGAAAAACCCAGCGCAGCTCCTGCCTTTGGCACATCCCGCAGTGCCTCTTGTCCCCCAGGTCTGCGGCAGGAGAGAATCCCTGCTGGCTCCACAAGGGCAGGGTCTGGGTGCCAACCCCCAGGTTCTCATTTCATTAGCTAAAATAAGCCTCCGTGATGAACCCTCCACGCTCCTCGCAGCTTGGGGCTGGATCCCAGCGGCTCCCGGAGCCGGGCGGGGTGGCAGACTCGGGGATGCACTGAACTTCTTATGTACGGGTTTCGTGTCCATCAGAATAAACGGAGTGTCAGAACAGCTCGGAGTTAATCAGCTGCTTCATCATCACTTGCTCTTCGAGCCTCTTACAACCTTTAATTAGCAGAGAAACGCCCGTGTGAACGTTCCCCACTGCGGGTCTGCAGTGGCAGCTCCTTTGTCTGGAAAACACCGGTGAACTGTAACTTTTCTCTCTGGAAAACTGGGCAAAAAGTGGGCCAAAAGCCACGAGGGTTTTCACAAGGTGGGGTCTCTCTCCCCTAAACGGGGCTCTGCGGGGTTTTTGGTGAGATGTTGGTGCAGTGAGACTGAAGTGCAGCGTTCTCAGAGACCTGCACTTGAGCATTAGCACAGCTTGGAATTAATTCCCCGAGGGTTCCCAACCTCTCCAAGCGCAGGGTAAGAGATTTCAGGAGCTCAGGAGCAACCTCTGCTCCTAAAGATCTTGTCAAAGTGCAAATATCATGATTAAATGGTATTAAATAAGTCTTTTTAGTATTAGTGAAAATGCATTTGTCTGGAATATCAAATAAATTCTTACTTTTTGTTAAGCTGGCACGGGGGAAAATACAATTTTTCTCCTCTGGTTTTGGTGCTTCATCCTGTGAGAAAACTCCTCCCTGGAGTTCCAAAGGTCCTGCTAAAAAGATTTAAATCCCCCCCCAAATCTTTCCTCCCATTTCCTGAGCAGGGACGGTCACTCCTGGAAAAGCAAATTAATAAATTGTCTGGTGTATTTTAAACACAGTTTTGCTGTATTTTAAACACAGTTTTGCTGTAATTGGAATGGCAGTTTTAGGAGTCACAATCAGGGACTCGGTGTCATTTCCAAACTGCCCCTAAAGCTCCTCTGCTGAGCCTCGAGTGGATGGGAAGGTTTGGTTTATTTCTTGGGGAAAAAAGCTCTGGAATTCTTAATTTGGATAGAAATTGTAGCTGTGACTTAAAACCAATTAATTGAGCTAATTACAAGTACCAGGTAATTTAATTAGAAATCCCAGGTTCTGAGAAGGGGCTCCAGCAGTTTCTCAGTGAATCAGAATTCTCGTGGATGGCTGTATTTGGTGTTAGAATGCAAGTCGTGGCTTTGACTGAAATGGTCTCATTTGAGTGAATTTAGGCTGTACCAGAGGCTCATGCCACTTTTTGGAAGATTGTTCCCAGTTTCAGCTCCTTGTGAAACATTTAATTTTAGCAGAGAATCAGAATGAATTAACCCCAAACCTGAGTTTCTAAAACTTCTCCGGAAATAAAATTTCTCCTGAACTGAATTTTTTTCAGTGGGGTTTTTTCCCCCTAAAAAAAGGAAAAAAAAATAATTAAGAAAAAAAAGTAATTTTTTTTCCTGACTCTTCTGCTACTTTAGTAGGGACAAAGCACTCGGTGTTTGGAATGGCATTAAATGAAAACTGATTTTTAAGGCTTTTAAATTCTAAGGTTATGCCTATATTTGGATATCAGGTATCACGGATCTGGGTGATTGATTAAATGGTTTAATTTTGTCAAAAGAGCACAAGTAACCAGTACTGTCCTGCTGGAATGGGATCTCAGGGATTTCACTGTGGAGTCAGGATTTTCTAGATGTGCCTCTGGCTCGTTTTACTCCTTATCTAAATCTATGGACTTTTTTCAGTATCAAAATTGCAGTCCAGTTCAGTACAAAAGTGGAGAATTTCAGAAGCCGAGGTGTTCACACCCAGGCTCTTGCACTTCCTCAAAACAGCTTTAATGAAGTTAATGTCGTGCTCCTAAATTCACAGCCATTGAATTAAGCTCGGAAAAGGGGAAAAAAGGAGAAAAAAAGAGATAAAAAATAAGAGAAAACCTTTGAATGCCGGTGTTGATGCCCCAGGAGCTGTTCAAGCCTCTGAACTTGGGCTTTATTATGGCTTTGCTCTGGGTTTGGTGCTAATTTAGGACGGACTTAATTCAGTTTTCAGTAAAACTGAGTCATTTGGATCCCCCTGTGTTAATGATCCACCTCCCATCATTTCCACACTCCTGGGGACGTGAGGAATTGAAAATAAACCATGACCTCGAGCAGCTCCTCGGGCTCCCAGCGTTGGGAAAGAAACCCAAACCTCCCCAAGTGCCTCAGGATGTGCCCGGAGAGCCGAAGGGCTGCGGGAACCCTCTGGAACTCGGGGGGGAAATGGGGAAGGGACTGCCTGGGGGCTCTTTCTGCCCTCCCCGGGTGTTCCCAGCCCGGGCACAGAGTTTCCTCACCCGGCTGGATGAGCCCGGGGTGAATCAGGAGGGAAATGGGCCCTTTCTGGGAAATGTGCTCCCACCACTCGCTCATCCCGGCCGGCAGCGAGGGAAATACAGACACGGAGTGGGCAGGACAGGGCCACTTTGTTTCTTCACTCCAGGCCTTGGCTGGAATTCCTAAATTAAAAGGGGTTATTTTATAATGGGGCTTTGGCCTGGAAAGGGAATATTGTGTCAAATTGAGAGAGTGAGGGAAATAACTGGCGAGATGCAGAGAGGCACAAGGGGTGGGTCTCGGTGTCTGCAGTTGTTTCACTGCACCAAAACGAGCACCAAAACCCAGGGCACTTTTTAAATGTAGGAGACCACACCGATTTCTTTAAAATTAAAAAAAAAGAATATTTAAAATCTCAATTCTTTTTGCAATTCCAGTGTGGTGTTTGTCAGTAACAGAGTCAGGAGTGGTGATGGGTGTTCGTGGATCCAGCCTTGGGATCCTTGGGACTGTGTGTGTGTTCTCACACAGCTCAGGCACTGGTGGTGCTCATGACAATTTATTCGGTGCATTATTTGAGTTTGGGGTTTTTTTAAGGGTTGTGACCTTTATTAAAGGTGTTTGGATCTTGGGGCAAGTAACAGTGTGGATGGATTTAAGGAAAAGCTGCCTGGGTGGGTTTCATGGAAGCCTGGCCAGTGGAATTTGAGGGGAGATCCCTGTGAAGGTGGGAGAGGATTCCCAGTGCCCACCCTCACCCTGTGGAGGTGGGAGAGGATTCCCAGTGCCCACCCTCACCCTGTGGAGGTGGGAGAGGATTCCCAGTGCCCACCCTCACCCTGTGGAGGTGGGAGAGGATTCCCAGTGCCCACTTTCTCCCTGTAGAGGTGGGAGAGGATTCCCGGTGCCCAGGGGGGATCCCAGGCAGGAGCAGGGTGCTCAGCAGGGCTCCGCCGTGCCAGGCCGGTGCAGGGCAGGGTTGGGAGCCCTCTTTGTTCCTTTGTTAATGCGTGCCCGGGGGAGGCGCCGCAGGATTTGCTCACGCGTTCTTTTGGGAAGGGATGACGCACAGATTGTCCTAATAAGGACTTGCCCGGAGAAGGGGCCGTCTCCTCGCGGGGGAAGGGGCAAGTCATAGGGCGAGCAGTTTCTTTTTTAACCGGGGGATGACACAAGCACAAGTCATTTCCTTATTAATCGGTTCAAACCAGTTCTTACAGGAACTGCTGGTGATAAATGTGGGACTTCTCCGAAGTCATTCATTTGCCTCCCAGCTCTGCCCCAGCGCGCAGCTCCTTCTCTCCTGCTGCCTCCAAGGACATGCTCCAGCTCCCAGCTCCTTGCTCCCTCCCCAGCACTCTGCTGCTCACAGGGACTCTTCTTTTTAAGCCCTTTTGGAGGACATGGGGGAATATGTCCCTGCTGAAATATGAGATCAAAAGATGAAATTACTTTATTTCGTGGTTTTCTGTTTTCTCAAGTAGCTTCAAGTTCCCTTCTGAGCTGTAGCTCAGTCTGAACTTTGCTCTGGTTAGGTGAAGTGGTAAGTTTTAAAAAAAATCCAATTTTTTTTCCTGTTTTTGTTTTTTTTTTTCCTCTCCTATTTTGTCTTGTTCTCTGGGATGAACTTTCCATCAGTGCTATTCCAAGTATAGGTCCTTCTCTTCAGAAGCCATTTCAAGAATATCTGGAAGCTCAGAGGATAAAACTCCACCACAAGTCGGACAGTGGCGTTCCACAGGTAAGAACCTCTGCCCTCCCTGCCTGGCTTTTACCAAGCTCTGCACTGACCCGGGCAACAGATAAAAATCGCACTTTAAAATCAACCTGGGAATTAAAAACTACTGTGTAATTGATTTAAAAATTACTCTGGAATTGCTTGAAGCCGGCTTTCAATCCTTTAGAGAATAAGGAAAAGAATAAAGCCAGCCCAGTGGTTTGTCTCTCTGCATTAGATGCCTGCTTGGGAAGGGAAATTAGGGAGGAAAACGTTGCATTTCCGTGTGAAATGGTAACAAACTGCAGCCTCGGCGCTTCAGGAGCCGGCAGGCTGTGTGCCTTAGGGCACAGCAAGAGAAATAAACCCGCCAGCCTTTCGTGTTCGAGAGGGAAAGAGAACTGCAGCGCTTAGAGCAGGGGCAAGGCACAGAAACTTCCTTTCATACCCAAAAATTATTTAAAAAGTATTTCAAAAAAAGTTAGACTGAGTTTGCAGTGGGACAGAGCGACTTTGACACGAGAGCCCGTGGGATAGTGAGTTCTTTTTAGATAAAACCCATGGCTCTAACTGAGATGTCACAGGCAATACTCGTAGCTCCTATAAATGCTCCTGTGCCCGTTTCTTACCACGAGAGACACTCGGGGAGGACCGGGCCGGAGAGGCTGAATTGCAGATTGCTCCGGCGGGGAAGGGATTGCTGGGCAGCGCTTTGCTGCCCTCCTTTGACAAGGACACGAGCCAAGGGCTGCCAGGAAAACTCTGCAAGCGGGACCGGCCGGGTCACCGGAGCTTCCAGTGACCCCAGAGGAGTCGGATCCCAGCGGGAAGGGGACACTGAATGTGCAGCTCAGGGAAAAAACCATCGCTAACCAGCGACCTTCTCGTTTGCTTTGCAAGGGACACGACAGGCAGTGACAGTGAGGGGTTGCTAATTCCGACCTCTCCGAACTGTGAGCAGAGAGCAAACAATCCCGGGAATGATAAATCGCTTGGGAGCACACTGGAAAGGAGCAGGGATCCGGCAGGGGATTTGGCAAAGCCTCCTGCATTGTCTTTGCAGGGCCTAGAGGCAGCTCTGCAGAGGGACCTGCAGCAATGCTCTTGCCTCGCACTTGGTTCCTCTCTTGGATTCGATCAGTGACATAAGAAATGGTCGGGCTCTCCCCTTGCACCGAGCAAATGGAGAGTTCTCCGCTGTCTGACTGCTCATTTCCATCTTCCTCCTTCTGTTTTGTCTCCTCAGGGGGAGAACTGGCTCTCCTGGATGTTTGAGAAGCTGGTGATTGTCATGGTTTGTTACTTTATCTTGTCCATTATCAACTCCATGGCCCAGAGCTACGCCAAGCGGCTGCAGCAGAAGATGTACTCTGAGGAGAAAACCAAATGAGCTCCCCCAACCCCCCCAGAGGGTCCTGGCAGACCCCAGAAATGACACAGTTTTTCACGTGGTTAAAAAAATCAGCGTTATTCAAAATGGGGGAAAACTTTTTAACATCCATTTTTCAACTATAACAAGTTTTTATTTGATTTTTGAAAGTAATTTGGATATTAGAGCAAAGATTTCATTGACGAGCTTGTAAATGTTAAGGTAAGGTGTAAATGCTTCACGAGGCTGGGTTGTATTGTACGGGATGGACAATGGGATGGTAAATGGGCTTTGACAGGAATGTTGTCCATCCAAATTACTTCCAAAAGGGATGATTTAATACTCTCCATTTCCTGGGTTAACTGCACACTGACCCGAGGGTGACTTCTCATTTTGAAGGGTGGCTGTTTTGCTTTGTCCGTAACTTCGCAGCCCATCACGGTGTAAATAACTGAGTACAGATCGGGTACAAACTGTTGCATGTCCCTCCTGGCAAGGCTGTTCCGACTCAATTCCCGGTGTCCCATTCATTGCACGTTGGAAAAGCCACCCCCTCCAACTCCATGATGTTATCAGAGGTGATTGATGTCAAATGCTGAAGCCGACATTTTTTATTCTGTATATTTAGAATGAAGTTAAGATAAAACTTTATAAAGTCATCTTTGATCATTCCAGAATTTCTTGTGTCGGTCTTTTTAAGCTGTTTCTTTTCCTCTCTGCTTTTGGATGCTCAGTTTCTTTCTGAAGCCTTAATCCCATGAGTTGCATGTTTGCTCATCTTTCCTGCACTGGTGGTGCTGAAACCCTTCGATCTTTTTTCTTCTTTTTTCTGTTCTTTTTTTTTTTTTCTGTTTTTTTTTAAGATCTTCTTATTTAGCAGAGGAAGTAGGAAGGACATCCCTGGCTTGGAGCACAGGGTTCAACTAGGCAGGTTAGGCAGTGAACAGTATTTATTCTGCTCAGGTGTTTGCCCCTGATCCCAGGATCATGGGCACTGGAGGAGAGAGGGGGAAGAGTTAAGATTCCAGCTTGAAAGCAGATTCGATGCCCAGAACAGAACTTTGAAGAACCTTATGCTTTTAAAGTCAGGTATTTTTGAAAGCTTGTTGTGAATCAGTGTGTGTATGGGTTGTGATGTCCAGGAGCAGAACTAACATTAAAATGGCTCTTTCCCTCTTTGGAGCTCTGCTGTTGTGACTGTTGGGTTTGTTGCTGCCCTCGGGGTAAGTAGTGGTGAGTGGCACAGGAGGTGGCCCAGAGAGGGCAGGGCTGGCTGGGGTGTGCTGTCCTGTGCTGGTCCCCACCATCCTGTCGGATAGCTTATCAGACTGATGTTGACTGTTGGATCTCATGGCAACAACAGTCGGTAGGCTGTCTGACATTTTGGTATCTCTCATCTGAGCCTCCCTCCTCCACCTCCAGCTGTCCACTGAGCGGCAGCGGCTCCTCCCTGCTCTGCACCACAAACATCCTCCAGAGCCTGGCTCCCTTGGCTGTGAGGTTTGTACCCTCTTGCTCTTCTTTGCCGTGGAGAGAACTTGGAATGCTGCTCTGAAGGAGAGGGGAGGTTTGCATATGGGCTGCTCTGACAGAGCTCTGGGCAGAGGAGACTGGAATATCTGGAGCTCTGAGTGCCTGGAGGTGGGACAAGGTAGTTCAAAGCACAAAGGCCATTCATGTGCTCTGGGTGATTTTTGAAAGGTGAACACTTAACATTTTTCACTTCTTTTTTTTTCCTTAAATCTTCTCACTTTTTGGCCTAAATAAGGTCTTTGAAAATAAAGTCACAGAGGTCTCCTAACACAATACACATTCTAAACCTCACAGCTCTGTTTGGTGCCTCACTTCTATCAGTCTGTTAAAAATGCAGTGTTGCCCTTTGAGGTCCCCTCAGCAGCCCAGAGCAGGGTGTTGCATTCCCTTCAGGACACGGGGACACTGACAGCCCTTTGCTGCTCTCCCCAGTCCTGGTGGCAGTTTTTTGGCCCTCAAACCTGCTGTTCACCTGAGGGACACAGTTACTTTCCTCTCTCAGTTCTGCTGCTGTCCTGAAGGCCCCCATGGCAGTGGGTGACACATTTACCTGTGTGCCCTCAGGATGAAATGAGGAGACTGTAACAACAGCTAAAAGGGGGGGCAAAAAAACCCTCTTCCTCAAGCCTGAGCCAAGAAACTGAACCTTTTGAGGTCTCCTTAAAATTCTGCCTCTTGTCTGCTGGAAAATCCCTAGAAAAACTGAGCTTTCTCCCACTTTTGGTTCAATATGTTTACATAGATACAGTGTGAAATACATAAATCTGTTGTTCTTCAGCTTGTGTGCCATGTGTGTCCATTCCAATAAGCTCTGCTGTTATTTTGAAGCTTTCTAACACTATTTAAAGAAGGAACTGATCCTTCTACCTGCTCCTGCCTGTTCAGCTGCTGGGAGATAAGACTTGGTAAAAGGTAAAAAATCATCGAAATGGAAGTAAACCTAATGAGATTTGCAAATGGATAGTTTTATGTTTGCTTAAATAAACAACGTTTCCCAGTGTTTATTTCAGCTGGATTGTTTCCGTTGTGTATCTTGAACTTGGTTGGTAAAACTGTGCCATGTGTTGTGCCAAACATTCTGCAGTGAGTGGGGATGGAGAAGGTCCATCTGCAGTTGCCTTTTGGGGCTCCAGAGACCTGGAGTCTTAGCATTTCACCTGAAACCCATGGATTTATTCCCCCTCATCCCCAGTTTCCTTTTGTTGTACATACCTGCAGTTGGGCCCTGGAAGCAGTCAGTCATCTCCTCTAGCGTGTCAGAGACAAATCCAAAGGGAGCTCTTGCAAGAGGAGCAGTCTTGGCACAGATCGGTGTTCTGAGCTGCTCTCTCAGTTTAGACACTGAATAAAGAGTATCTTGCTTTGCTTCCTGTTAATTACTGAAAGTCGCAGGGAAGTAACAGCCCTTTTAACAACAACTAATGGTTAAACAGCAGAGATGACTTTGATGTGCTGGGGGTGTTTCAGGCTCATTATCTGTGGGACGTGGCCGAGCCTCTTGCTTTCATGAGAGGAAAATAGGAAGCAATTCAGAGCAGCCCGTCAGAACTGCGGTCAGCTGAAACTCCTCTGAATTCTCCTTGCTTTTCCTGCCTGCCCTGCGGACTGTTCCTGCCCAAAGGTGCTCTCTGGGGCGGTGGGAGATGCCAGAGCTGACCTGCCCCTCTCCTGCAGCCCCCCAAGAGCCCGTGGCAGGTCAGACCCTCCAGCTCCACACTTCCCTCAGCTCCATGAGAACAGTCAGGAACCCTCCTGCCCCCTGTCTCTGGAGTTCCTTCCCTCCATGCCCGTGTCATGCTGTGTTTCTGCTGAAGCAGCTCCCTCTGAACTCCCCCAGCTGCCTGTTCCTGCTAAAAGATACTTGTCATTGACACTTGACAGAGGCTTGATGCTGTTCCAGAAAGGCCTTGCCTGCTGTGCTGTTGGGTTTCAGTACCTGATTTGTCAGAATCAGCCTCCCTCTCACTGCAGGCACGGCCACTGGGGATGTTTCACTGATTATCAAGCACAAATATAACTATTACTGAACAGAATTGATTGCAGGTGTAAGGATAAGTGGGGTTCGGGGTGTTCCTTGGAGGTGAAAGTAATCTGTTTTCTTTGGAGCACGTGGTTAAAAAATACTTTGTAATCAGCAGTTAAAAGGCTGAATGTAATTATAGATAAGGTAATTGAAATGGCTCTTCTGAGATTTAAAATTCTATGGGTTTTTCCTGTAAATTTGGGGGTTTTTTGTTTTGTTTTGTTTTTTTTTTTTTAAGGGGAAGAAGAAAAAACAGTAAGTATTTCACCCAAATTGCAGCACTGGTGGTGTGTGTGAGTGGGAGGGAATCCTGCTGGGCTGGGCAGGGGAGGGTGCAGGGCTGGAGCGTGGCTGGAACCTGGGGAAACAGGGAGTGAAGCAATTGCCTTCCTGTGAAACACCCTCTGATGCCTTCAGAGGGCAAATATTTGCATATGCTCTGGCAAACTCCCTTTGAGAAGGATTGTGCTGAAAAACTCTGAGCCTGCTGTGACTTTGCTAATTCAGGTGCCTCACTGAGGGCACGAAATCCTGGCATTTCTTTCTGTCTCCATTTCACTTGCTTGGTGAGGCATCCTCTGCTCTCGTGAAAGGCAGCAAAACAATGGTTTGGCAGAGGTTGGAAGGGAGAGGCTGCAACAGCCTGGGCCAGTTGTCAGGAGAGGGAAAGGAGCTCAAACTGTCACTGGTGTTATGTCACCTCCCAGGTACAAGCAAACAGCAAGGGCCCAGGAACGTGTCAGGAATTCAGGAAAAGGGTGTCTTGGTCAAAAAAGCTCCCTATGGCCTGTGCTGAGTTTCAGGTGAAGGGGATGTTGAGGTTATTCAGCTCTCTCACTGCTAGTGGTGCCCAGGTGTGGTAACACAGAGGTGCAGGTGTAACCTGTGCACTGGGCCAAGCTTGGGGTTAGTTTGCTTTAGCACTGCCCTTTATCGTGCTGAGGGGGTTTATTATTGTTGTTATCCATGGAATGATTCAAAGAGCCTTGACTGCATCAGCACTAAAGCAAAGGTCACCTTTCTTTGAGGCCTGCTCAGATACAGGGAAGTGTGTGGCTCTTGGTGTTCCCAGGCAGGCACTCCCATCCCAGCTCATTGTTCCTGTGCCTTTCCAGGAAGCTCAGCTGAGCAAACTGGCTGCTGTTTCCTGGAGAAAGGCAGCAGGCAGGGCTGGCACATGGGGGATTGGTCCCTGCTGCTAAGGGCCCCTCGCATGGGCTCTCCTGGCCCTGGGAAAAGGGGCAGTCTCTGGGGAGGGCTGGGCTGTGCCTGCAGCAGGGGCTGCCCAGGGAAGGGCTCGGAGCTTCCCACACGGGGTTTAAGGCACAATTCCTTGGGTTTGGTGCCAGTTGTGGGAGCTGCACTGACGTGTTCAGTGTGAGCCTGGTTGAACGTGACATTGTGACTGGCCTCACATCAACCTGTGGGTTGTCACCTCTTCCCTTGCTGGGGGAGCAGCTAATCTGGCATTTCAGGTGCAGAGCCCTCCCACTGGAAGGTGGCATCCATCTGGTGGAAGGTGAGTGGCCCCCCCTGCAAGAAACTCCCAAGAGATCCAATGCATTTCCCACAGCTTGTTCCATCCACATGCAGTGACCTCGAGGTGCCTCTGTTCTCCTTCCACTGTCAGGAAATAACCTGGCAGTTCTGCTGCAGAAGCTGCTGCTGATTAAAACACAGAAATACCCTGTTCAAGGCTCACACTTACGTGTAGGAACTGTGAGTGTTGAGGGACTGTGGCTTTCCTGAGACTGCCCTTTCCAGCTGGGGACTGAAAAAGCAGGTTTGTGTGCTCAGCATTTGTCTGAAACAAACTGGACCTGCAAACAGAAAAAACACATTTAGATTTACGACATTACACAAATCTTGCCATTTTCACAAAACCTCTGTGGTCTGGTTAGAAACCACACTGCTCTCAGTGCCTCTTGCTGCAGCTGTTTTCTTGGGAGCTGGAAGATGTAGGATATTTTCACAACAACAGATTCCATTTCTCAGATTCCTTGATTTATAGGTCTCTTGTGACATACAGTCACATGCAGCCCTGCATGTTGTGTAAGAGTCTAGGTGGGGAGCAGTGAGGAAGGCACTTCTAGGGTGCCTGAAGCTGGTCTTGAGCTGAGTCCAAAGGAATGGATACCAAAAACCCCATTCAAAGCAGTTGTTTCTGCTAGATGTGTGCTAGTGCAATGGGTGATTTTAATGCTGTTGCCTCCCTTAACTTGTGTGCCAACATGTTTGTGCACAGCCAGCGTGTGGCAAAGGCACTGCAGGGGCTGGAACCTGCCTGGGAGGAGGCAGGGGCTGTGGGGAGAGGTGAGACCATCCCTGTCCTCTGGCCACAGATTTCAGCTGTGGCTCAGAGGTGTTCCAGCTCAGTGAGGAAGGAAAGGGTTTCAGTGTTGTTTGGCAGAGCCTGAGAGACCTTGGTTGGAACTCCCTGGTGTCTCCTCCCTGGAGCTCTCCCTGCCCTTGGTATGTAGCGATTTTTGGATAAGTCCAGGCCTGTTGACTGAAGTTTTGTTCAGCTTGCTCAGGACCCCACATGCTCAGGTTTCCTTTCTAATGTCACTGAGGAACGAGCTGTCCTTCCACAGCACACACCAGGGTCGTGTCTATTTCTATCTAAGAATGCTCAGTGGAAAGGCTGGGGTTGTGGAGAGGCCTGATTAAATCTTTGTAGAGGAAAGTGATGTGAAACCCTGAGTTCGTGGCTGGTAAGGAGGAAGTTTTCTTCTTGGGACAAACAGATTTAATTGGATATTTATTCCTTGGTTGCAGAATTTATGTTTCTTTAACAGTTTAACCACTTGTATTAATTAGGTCTCTTCCCCAAAATTCAGTGCAGAAAGGAGAAATCTCCACCTTCAAACAATTACATAAATACATCTGCTGGCTTGGATGACTCAACCAGGTAGTGCTACAGGCTGAGGTTGCCCCACGTGGGTGGGGAGGAAATTCCCCAGTGTTTTGGTTGCAGGTGGGCAGGAGGGCCTGGCAGCCAGCACTTCCATGGAAATGTGTGGCCCTGGGCCTGGCCTGGAAGTCACAGTTCAGAACCTCTTGTATGAACGTGGGGTTGAGGTTTACATTTTTTCCATGATCTTCATCATGGGACAGGAGCAGAAGCAGCTTCACTAATCCCTGAGGCCGTTTGCACCTTGTCCTGTGTGCTCCCCGTGGCTGGCAGGGACATTGGTTTGCACGTTTGCAGCTGCTGGGAAAGGGTTAATGAAGGTTGTGCTGAAGGAAAGGGTTAATGAAGGTTGTGCTGAAAGAAAGAAAGGGTTAATGGACAGGTTATGTTGAGATTTTTGGAAAGGGTTAATGAAGGTTGTGCTGAGCTTTTGGAAAGGGTTAATGGGCAGGTTGTGCTGAGCTTTTGGAAAGGGTTAATGGGCAGGTTGTGCTGAGCTTTTGGAAAGGGTTAATGGGCAGGTTGTGCTGAG
>JAWWEW010000048.1:2799562-2860441 GCA_035583185.1 Anabacerthia variegaticeps | reverse complement strand
GGTTGTGCTGAGTTTTTGGAAAGGGTTAATGGGCAGGCTGTGCTGAGTTTTTTGGAAGGGGTTAATGGGCAGGTTGTTGTGCTGATTCAGGCCGCGGGTGGGTGACTCACCTCCCCACCCGCGGAGGGGAAGTGCCCGTCTGGAGGGACAGGATTCACACAATGGGAGCTCAGAAGGGCCCATTGTGAGCGGCAGTTCCACTGAAAGAGCCGGAAAGGCTCCACGGTGAAAATGCAGGATTATCAGTCCCGCATCCAGGCGCGTTCAAAGCCGGCTGTGCTGCCGGAGCGTGGGCAGAGGCGGGGTAGGAAGCAGAGGCGGGAGGCTGGAGCAGGAATGGGAACGGGGAAAGCTGTGTCTGGGCTGCCCTTGATTGCAGGGGGGGAAAGGCAGCAGCTCCGTTCCCTTTGGGAGGGGTTTGTACGGAATCCCATCCATGAGCCCCTTCCCTGATTCCTCTGGTGCAGTTTTTAAAGCAGTGTCCTGCAAAACTCGCATTTCTTTAAAGTGCACCTGGTCATCTGAGAGTGTTTCCTCTTGGGTGTTTGGTCTCTCGTTTCACAATATTTTTCCAGACTATTAGCAAATGCAGAAGGAAGTGAATTATTCATTCCATATCCTTTTGTAGCTGAATGTTCCCCAGCAGTGTATCAGCTGATAATTTGAATATAACTTCCTGCTTTCATATTGATACATTCCTGGTTGTGTGGAAACCATAGATTTTTTTGTCCCCCCTTATATATTTACCCCAAGTTCCATCCTTCCTGTACTGGTAGTGAGTCTAACCTTAAAAGCACCAATATGTCCAAAGAAATTGTATCTATAAAGACATTAACTCCTGTCACTTGCCAGTTACTGTATTTGAAGTATTTTAGGTTATTGAAGATTTTTGTTTCTGGGTTGGAATTTTTTTTTTTTGTGAGTTTGGTTCATTTGGTGTTTTTTTTTTGCTAAATAAAAGTTCTCCTATTCATGGAATGCCTTCTTTAGTTGGAGTCCTTGAATCAGCTTCCAAGGGAGCTGCACCTGTCCAGCCCACAAACAATGGAGAGGTTTGCTGCATTGTTCTGGGTTATGGACATCCTGTGGGGACTTTGCCTAAACCCAGCAAGGTCAAGGCCACTGACTCTGTTGTTCCTGTCTCTGAGCCCTTGGCTTGTGCTGACCTTTGATCCACCTCATTAACTTTAATTGCTAATGAAATAAGGGCCCTCTTCCAGGTTCTGACTATCTACATGATGAATTTTATCAATAACATAGAAAATTACTGCTGTACCTTCTAATAGAATTGCAGATGATGAAGATTTGATACCAGCTATTCACTTCCTGCCACTCTGACCCTCTGCACATCCTGGGGAAAAGAAGAGGAATCCCGTCATAGATCAAAAACTGAAGGCTGAGTTTGGGAAAGGGTGTGAGAATTTCAGGATTGAGGTCAGCAGTGAAAAACACTCACAGGAAGAAGCCTAAAACAATTCCTGTCAGCCTCTTTTCCAGAGCAATGAAAGGGATTAGAACAGTTAATGTAATACCTACACTTTGTTTTCACCTCTTTTTTTTTAATAGTTTTGAGGAGTCTGAGTTGATCTTCTGTTGTTGCTTTGCAAAACTTTTCCCCATGGAAGTAGGAGTGTTTTCCCTGAATCCTAAGTGGGAAATCCTTACAGAGCAGTCCTTGATCAGCAGTGGTGAACCTGCTGGCCTGACCGTGTCAGTGAGCTGCAGAATCTTTCCTCTGTGTTTTCATGTAAGTGCAGATTAAATCAGGACATCTTTAATTCTGCTTTGGGGCTGTACAGCTCAGCTGTGTGCTGTGGTGCCTGACATGGCACAAACTCTGCCATGCAGCTGAAACAAAGCCCTCAGATTTAACCTGCTCCATTAGCTGGGAATACCATAGGCCATAAATGATAAATATGGGGCTGTTATTTGGAGGTGCACTAAACACCTGCTGTATTTGCTTCATGCTCAGAATTATGAATGCACAGAGATAACAGGAGGTTATTTCTGCAATAAAGTCACTTATTGATTCAGCAGAACAATAACCCTTTGCTCCCTTCCTTGTTTCTCAGAGGACTTATCTGTCCTTAGCTTTTTGAAGCTCTCATTTACCTGTTCTGTGGAACAGTGAGGGAGAGTGTGCACTCCTGGGACTTGGCCATTTTTTCCAGGCATGGAGTTACCTATTTCTGATCTGGAAATTCTTCCTCTGGGCTGTTGAAAACACCAGGGAAAATGCAGTGTGTGTTGCTGAACATCCTGTGCCTTCTGGAGGAGGGAGGAGCTCACCATGGTCTCCTTTCCTGACCCTTTGTTCCTTGCAGACTTGAATGGCCTGTGCTGTTTGTCTGAACTGCTGGTGCAATCTGTCCTCCAGTTTCTTCTGTGAAAACACCCAAATTGGACAATGGTTGAAAGGGATGTAAACACCCCCAGGAATCCCTCTTGACCAGAGCAGTCCCCAGCTCTGAGCTGCCATTTGCAGTTAAAGGCTGGCATGACCTGGCACCAAAACCTGAAGGGACACTGAAATGTGTCCACTTGCTGAGGGAAAAGTCCTTGAGAGTGAGCTTTTTAACTCTTTCATTGTTTGGCATGTGGGATTGTTCTATGGGAGATAAGTGTGCCATGGGGGAGGAATGGGCAGAATTCCCCAAGCTCTCCCTACCAGTAAATGGAGAGCTCCCAGGGGCAGAAGGAAGGTCAGTGATACAACAGTATCCTTCCTTCTGGGCTCTTGGATTCCTTAAGCCTTCTGTGTGTGCCTTCCCAAGGGATTCAATCAAGCCCTTCCTCCTCCCCGGCTGGGGCAGCTGCAGCTTCCAGGGCACCACCTTGTGGTCGTGGTAAAACTTGTGCAAAAACCACACAACTCCTTAAACTGACTCTTGAAAATGTAAAATATGTTAAATATGATATTGCTATATTCTATTGGAAATCTACCAGCCACCCTCCTCCCAAGTATGTTTAAAGAAATAACAAATTCATTGACTTCTAACACAGAGGAAGAAGAGCAGGAGTTGTTTTGCTTAAACATATGGTTTGTGTATAACAAGGAGCCAAGAGCTCTGCTGTGCTGTAGGGATTTGTTTTCCCAAGTGGCAGGCACAGGGAGATGGTCAGAAGGCATAAATTAACTATATCCTCTAATACAACTTGAGGATGACAGAAAAATGAAGAACTCTTTATATTTCTCTTAAAAGATGGTTCAAAATTTCTGCTGTTTTGTCAATGTTAAGGTCCTTAAAATAGAATTTAAAGGACCTGGTGCCACACTGTTGTAGCTTGAATGACACTCAAATGGAGCTTGGATTAATAATTGTTTTTTATCAGTATTGAATCATTCTTTAGGCAAAGTGTTAAAATGAAAATTTGAACCTGGAGGATCAGGAATGCCTTGCTGTTGCAGTCACACATTAGTTCATCATAGTTTATATTAAAGTGCCAAACATGTTTAAAGATGTAGCTACAGTATATAGCAAATGTATTGAAAAATAGGTATTTATTAGATCTATTAAATAAGAATAATACCTGCTCATATGAACATAGTGCAGATTCAGTTCTTGCTGTTCTAACACACTCTGCTTGCAGGACTAGAGAAGAGCTCCAGCCCAGTCATTTCCACGCTTCAGGGAGCTGGTGGAGGGTTTTCCAGTGCTCTCTTTCAGTCCACTTAAAACCAAGGGACATCAAAGGGTGGTGTAACTGGAGATAACCTGTTCCAGGGTTGTGAAGCTGTCCAGGAAATCTTCCTCTTCAATTCCAAATTTCGTGTACTGGTGAATATAAGCTCTGTGTGTTAAGAATGGGTGAGACACTGGAAGTCAGTGGAGAATCTGCTACATGGAATCAGAGTGGACATTTACTGTGAGGCCTCAAATCAAGATTGGTTTCCACCCAGTAACTCTGCTGGTGAGTTTTTACTGTGCTCTCCTGAACTCATTTTGGAATTCCTACTTATCAGTAAGTCCTGACTTGTTTCTAATAGGTTTTATAGCTTTGTGTGTTGCTTAAGGAAACAGAATTGGAGCTGACAAAATTGGGCTACCTGGGAAATGAAGGGGAAGGGATTAATAGCCTTAATAACCACACAAATCCCCTAAATGCTGCTCCCTGAGCCAGGAAGCCTTTCCCAGGCCTGTGCAGCACGTCTGTACACAATTTGGAAACTACACCATCAGTAAAAGAGCTTCTCTGTGTTATTTTTAGAATGGTCAAGTTGGAATGCACTAATGGGGGAGTTTTGGTACAGGCTGAGAGCCCTGGAACACGTGGTCTCACTGATCCCCAGCACTGGCTGTGTTCCTCACCCTGCCAGCATGGTTCAAGCAGGGAAATGTTCCACTGCAGTGTGGGAACAGCCTTCATGCCCACTCCCCATTACTTTGCTGAAGGAGAGAGCTGTGCTTACAATGACTTTTCTCCCCCTGGAGATACTGGCAGTTCTCAGTGAAGGCTCAGCATAACTCTTTTCACTTACTTGGAAGCAAACATATTCCAAGCTTTTCCCACCACGCTGTCGAGAGGTTTCAGCAGGAACTGGCTATTGCTGACCAAAGCAGCAGACTTCTCATACTTGTTAAATGCTCTTGGTGTTTTCCAGGCATGAAAAGCATCCTGAGGCTTTAGCCATGACGTGTATAGTGAGGGATCCTGGAAACTTCCTGCACCAGAAATAAGACAGCCCTTTTGATCAATGTAAAGCTACAAACTCCCACATCCTGATCCCACTAGTCCTGTGTGACCTAATCAAAGCTTGGGGGAAATCTGCAGAGTGGCCAGCCTGGAGGAAATAGAACTCTTACACAGATTCCTTAGATTATCTAGGAGCACACTCTTGTGTCAGTACTGCATCTGCCACCTATGCTCATCACTCCAGAAACAGCTAAATTTATTTTCAGACAATAAAGCCAAGAGTTTCATCAGATGTGCAGACTTCAGGCTCTTCCTCCTTCCTGGAGGGCTTCAGGAAACACAAAAGTCTGCTGTAAATACAACAGCCCAAAGCAACTGGACAGCAAGGTGTTTCTAGGGGGAATATTGACCTTAGCAGTGAACCAGGTGGCCTTGGGCTTTTTTCACTTCCATCAGCTGTGGCTGCAGAGCAAGCAGTGGGATGTGACAGCAGAAGGCCTGAGGTGCTGGGCTGTCCCTGCTTACCTAAGTCCACGCTGTGCACGTCCTTTCCTCGCAGGACAAGCAGGTTGGCAATGGAAGTGTTGAAGTGCAGTGGTTTGGTTGTGGAATGGCTGGAGATGGAGGAGCCTGGAGGGGGTGGTCTCACTTGCCAGTCAATACCTGTGAGATTTGGGCAAAATGGATAGAGAAGAAAGTTAGTGTTTTGTGAAATCTGGATTTGGACTAGCTTGGGAGGCAGATGGGAACGATCACTGTGCCCCACACTGAGACCACACTGCACATTAATTAGGCAGCAATGACACAATTCCCAGAGAAAAGCAGTGCTAATCCAGCAGTATTTGCCTGGTAGTCACTTGTCTGCCAGAGAAAAAGATACCTGTTTTTGTGCTTAGCAAGCTGCCAGCCCATTCCCTGCATAACTGGAAGCTATAACTGAATTCCCCACGTAAATGATATGGGAGGGCTAACATGACTTTTGTGAGTACAAGGTGTACAAAGAAAAAGCAGAACTCGCTCCCCAGAGGATGTTCCAAATGAATTATGTAAATTAAGTGCACAGCCACACACTGTTGGTGTGGTTTGCCTGTTTTCAGTGGTTATAATTAACTGAGATGTCTGGAAGCAAAAGCAGGAGCTGTGGCAGCTGAGGGGATGGTTAAAGGAGCAGCTGGAGGCACATTCCTGCGGAGGGCAGCAGCTCCTTTGGAACTGGCTGGAGGGAGCTGCACGGAGCAGTCACTGTTTCATCCATAGAAGCAAAGCTGCAGGTGAGAGTGCTCCCTACCTTCCTCCATTTTGGCATTGGCAATGAGCATCTGCCTTAAGTGCTTGAGGAGCCCGGGCCAGCTGAAGGTGCTGTAGGCCAGGGAGTCTTCGGGCATCTGAGGTATGTTCCGGAGAGCCAGCACCTTGAATTCGGGGTGTGGCACCAGCGCCTCCAGCAAGTCTCCTGAAGGAAGAAAAGAACAGCTGCTCGCGTCTGACAAAAGCTCTGCAGAGGGCAGCTCACACAGGAGAGAGTGAGGAAGGTGACAAAGATTTGGCAGTTTCAGACAAAGGCAGGCTTTTGCTGTGTGTTACTGAGTTCTCTGCAGGCATGGTAGTAGCTCCTATTTCACAACTGAGACTGCTCTCACTTTATAGTCTGGCTCAAAATCTCAAGGACTCTGTGCACTGCTAAAGACATTGACAGAGGGATGTGAGAGTTTAACTTCCCAAGCAGTAGGGGTAGCTTTCTCTGATTCCTTAAAGGTACAAATGCCAGGCTGCTGCTTGTTGCTCCCAAGTTGTCTGCTCGCCTGTTTCGTGCCTGAGCAAAACACAAACCTTTGTTTCAGTTCATGAAAGGTTCTAACCCAAAGTAAAATGTGAAACTCTCCAAAGTACCCTCCTGCACAAATTTCCTCTGCAATGTAAATAGGTACAAGGGTGTCTGTAATCACTTGAAAAAGGAGAAACAGGGTTCTGTTGGTAAAGAATGAAACCAGAAGCTGGGGGATTTATTTTTGGACTCTGCTAGAACACTGGAATTAAACTTCTAAATTAGTCTTTTCCTTCGCTTTTCCTGTGTTAGAAGTTGGGATGTATCCAAATAATTGAGCAAGGGGACTGAAGAACTTCAACTCCCACCTGACCTGAGCACAGGAAGGTGTGTGAATGCACATGGTTTGTACCTAGTGGGTTTCTGCTGTAGTCTGAGCCCCCTTCTGCTGGGTGAGTGGGCTGGAAAACACTCCCCAGCTGGTGTGCAATGACTTGGTTTACATCCCTGAAGGAGATCTGCTTGATGTTCATCAGCTGAGCACAGATCTTGTGGATGACATCATTTTCATGCACAAGAAGGGCATCTGATGATTGGTACAGATGGGACAGAGTCAAAACAGAGTTGTAGTTTTGAACAATGACCTGGAAACAAACAAAAAGCAGCAACAAATGAGAGTCAAACTTAATCCCTTCCTAGTTTATAATCCTCTGGCTACTGCTGTTTCCTCAGTTATGATTTAGGAAGTGATTCATTTTCTTTGCCAAAGTGCAGAATGAGGTCAGGAGCTCAGAGATTTTCCAGGGAAGGAGGGCAAGACCTGTGAAAATCACATTATCCATCTTTCTCCATACTAACATGCTAGGACAAAATCTGTCTGGGAACTGATTGCACTGCTGAGATAAGATCCTACCAGGAGATTTCTAGTGAGTCAACGGAGCTTCTTGTGAAACTGCATCACTTCAGCTCTTTAATTAATCAGGATTTTTGGGGGTGAAATTACATGTACCAAATATTAGGCAAATGAACTGTGCTATGTAGTCATTGAACTTTTCAAAAGTAAAATGTACCTATTTTCTTGTTTGTTTCTGTTGTGGATATTTTGTCTAAAACAAACAGTGATTATAAACTCTCTATAGTTAGAAACTACTTAATTATATCTAAAAAGGCAATGTGATATTCACCTCACCAGTGCCATAGGGCCAGATGATGTGGTTTAGTATAAATGAGGTAGGAAAAGCATCTCTTAAACACTGGGTCACCAAAGCCCCCAGGCCTGACCCTGTGCCCCCAGCCATGCTCATGGTGGTGACGAATCCTCCCAGTCGGTCACACCTCTCTGCTTCTTTCTGCACCAGATCCATTATTGCTTCTTTGTGTCTGGGCCCATGCACAGAGTAACTGTGGAGGAACAGTGACACATGGCAGAACACATCAGAACAGCAGAAAGGTGAAGCTGTTCATAAAGCCAACTTTTTTATTGATCATTTATATAACCTTGCATTGTCATGGTTCTATCTGCAGTAAACAATCCTCAGCTATGAGATTTATTTTGCAAAACAGCTGTTTATAAACTGTCCTTGCTGTTTCCTATTCTTAAATATATTCCCTCCGTTCAAAACTTGTTTTCATTACAAATGGGTGAGGCCCTGGCACAGGGTGCCCAGAGAAGCTGTGGCTGCCCCATCCCTGGAGTGTCCAAAGCCAGGTTGGATGGGGCTTGGAATAATCTGGGCTAGTGGAAGGTGTCCCTGCCCATGGCAGGGGGTGGAATTACATGATCTTTACGGTCCCTTCCAACCCAAACCACTCCGGGATTCTGACTCAAACACCAATTTCATCTTGCAAAAATCAGCTTAAAAGCTTCACTGCTATGTATACATATTTCTCCTTTAATTTATATCCTGCTCCATACTGAGCTGCACTCCTGGAGAGTGCAAGCAGCTCCTCAGGTGCCCTGGGGAAGCATGGAGCAGCTGTCCATACCCGTTGGCCCAGTTGTTCCCAGAGCCTTGCTTCTGACAGAAGTGGGAGTGCTCGTTGTACTTCCAGGAGCCAGAGCTGGCAGCCATGGATAAGGTCTGGCTGATGACTTTGGGTTCCATGTCCACAAGCACAGCCCGGGCCACGAGCCCTGCACAGCAAGAAAAGCAGAGTTAAGAATAACATGCCAATATGTTTATGGAAGATGGATGGACCTGCATGGCTCCCATGTCCCAAGCTGTATTCCCACGTTATCCAAGCTCTTAATGGCACAGCACAGGCAGGCACTGAAGGGATTTGGCCATGCCCATGTATTGTGCCAAAGACCACAAACCTTTCAGGAAAGAAACCACTTTATGTGTTTGATAATGCCCAATTTGCATACTCTGAGTCCTACTCTGTGATATGATCCATCTACAGCAGAAGATACAGATGTTTGGAAGGAAGGATTATGTGCCCACATGAGCTGTTTCCAGCTGTGCCAGTGGCAGAGTGGCCCTGTGGCCTCAGAGCCCTCACTGCTCCCGTGGCTGTGGCAGTGTCAGGAGGGCACAGGGGGGTGACAGTCCTTAGAGGCTCAAGGTGAAACTCCCTCCTCAACTGAAGGTAAAAGACCTGCTTTGTTTCTGTGTCCTGAAATCAGACCCTGGGTGGGAAACAAGCCCTTTGAAGCCTTACCTCCAGACTCCTCCTCACAGAAGAATCTCTCCCTGCAGGCATCCTGGTAGGATTGGTTTTCCCTCTTGGAGCACAGCCCGTGGGTGCCACGGAGGTCCCTGCACAGGCAGCTGAACACCTCGTGCCCAACCTGGTTCCCACACTGCCCCAGCTGCACTGTGACTATGGACATCCTCCTTTACTTGGCACTCAAGCCTGAAAAAGAAATTGTGCCTTTAGTAAGTGGAAAACACAGGGGGGAAATAGTTCTGACAAGTTCCTGATCTGGTTTGCTGGTTTTTGGGAGTTCCAGTGAGAGGGAAAGGGTTCTGCTACAACCACGGGCTGTTTCTGGGGAAGAGCTGCCTGTCAGCACCTTCTCCTGAATGCCAGAAGAGCGTGGATGGCTCTTCACAGGACATCAGTCTGTTTACTGCTGCTTTACCTCTGGAGGGAGCTGGAACCAGCCATACAGCAAGGACAGTGTTTGTTTTCTTACTTTTGCTCAGTAAGGCAGGAGATAAACAAATAATTATCACTCAGAGTTCCCGGACTAGGATGTAAAAGTAAGGACGCACAGTAAAAAAGCACCACATGCCCTCAGAAATGCTGAGCCTGTTCAAAATTGCAGCTGATTGCCAGCCCCGTACTGCCCCAGGCCTGCTGCCAAAGCCTGCTGAGGTGACAAAAGGATTCCCTGGAGCATTCCCCTTGCTTCCAGCACACAGAGCAAAGCTTTTGACTCGGTGCCGGTATGTTCTGACGTTTTCCCCCCCAACTCAGCATTTTGCAGTAGCTGTGCTTTCTCCCTTTCCCATTCACAGAAACCAGGCCCACCGTTTCTAAGCTCCGTGCCGCTGTTGTGCCTCACACACAGAGAACAAACAAATAGATAAATAAATAAATAACGGCGTGAATTATCCCTGGGAAGGCTCGTGTCCGTGCCTGGTGTCGAGTGGGGACACCCACGCGTGTCCGGCCCGTCCCCTCAGGGACCCTCTCAGGGACCTCCCCGTCCCCTCAGGGACCTGCTAAGGGACCGCCTCGTTCCTCTAGGGAGCCCCCGCTCAGGGAGCCCTCAGGGACCCCTTCGATCCCTCACGGACCCTTTGCTGAGGGACCCCCTCAGGGACCCCCCCATCCCCTCAGGGAACCCCTCAGGGACTGCCCCGTCCCCTCAGGGACCCCTTCAAAGACACCCCCCACCCAGGGGTCGCTCTGTCCCCTCAGGGACCCCTTCAGGGATCCCACCCCCCTCAGGGACCGCTCCGTCCCCTCAGGGACCCCTTCGATCCCTCACGGACCCTCCGCTCAGGGACCCCCTCAGGGATTGCCGCGTCCCCTCAGGGACCCCTCGAGCTCTTCCCCTCGCCGGCCTCTCTGCCCGGCCGGGAGTCCGATCCCGGTTCCCCTCCCGATCCCAACCCTGACCCCTGTCCCGGCCCCACTCTCGTTCCCGCTCCCATTCCCGGCCCCGATCCCGATCCCAACCCTGACCCCTGTCCCGGCCCCACTCTCGTTCCCGCTCTCGTTCCTGTCTCCGCTCCTTGATCTTGATCCCGATCCCGATCCCAATCCCATTCCCATTCCCGGTTCCCCCACCCCGGGCTCCGGACGCCCCTTCGAACCTTCCCGCCGCGCGCATGCGCACGCGCACACGCCTCTCCTGGCGGGCGCTCCTCGCGCGGCTTCACCGCCCCTTCTGCGCAGGCGCCGCTTCCCCCCCCCCCGCCCAAGATCCCCCCCGGCCGGGAGGGCGTGTCCCCTGCGCGTGCGCGGCGGCGGCGCAGGCGCGGTGCGGCGGCGCGGGCGGTGATGGCGGCCTTGGCGGCGCTGAGGGGCGCGGGCCCATGAGGAGGCGGGCCAGGCCCCGGGCACCCGGCCGAGCCAGCGACGGGCCGCGCCGCCATGGCGGGAGTCTTCGACATCGACCTGGACCAGCCCGAGGACGCGGGCTCGGATGAGGAGCTGGAGGAGGGGGTGAGGCGGGCGGGGCAGGCCGCGGGGCCTGAGGGAGGGAGGGAGCGGGAGGCGCCGCCGCCGCCGCCCTGAAGGGGCACGGCCCGAGCACCGCCCCGGGCCCATCCGGCCCCGCAGCGCGGGTTTGGAGCAACACGGCGGGTTCGTGTCCCCCGCGCTGCCCGCAGCCCGCGGTTTGCGGTGTTCGGCCGGGCTCCGGCACGGCTTGAGGGGCGTTTGGTTGCAGAGCCTGTTTTTGTGTTTTTCCGGTGGTACTGTGGGGGTTTATATTGTGCCTTAAACGTTTGCTGTTGTTTAAAGTTCTGCTGCGTGTGTGTTGTGCTGTTTAAACATTAAGGGTGTTCTTGGAACCCTTGAGGTTATAGGATGGTTTGGGCTGGAAGGACCTTAAAGCTCATCTTGTCCCACTCTTGCCATGGGCAGGGACACCTTCCCCTATCCCAGGGTGCTCCAACCTGGCCTTGGACACTTCCAGGGATGGGGCAGCCACAGCTTCTCTGCCCAACCTGTGCCAGGGCCTGCTCACCCTCCCAGGGAGGAATTCCTTCCCAATACCCCCCCCCCCAACCCTTCTCTCTGTCACTTTGAAGCCATTCCCCCTTGTCCTTGCACTCCAGGACAAGGAAAAAGTTCCTCTCCCTGTGTCGTGCAGACTCCCTTCAGGTTCTTCCCTTCAGAAGCCATCCAGATAACTTGAGTTCTCCACCCTCCGTTTGAACTGTAGGACGCTGTTTGACAGCTGAAGGCTTCTCATCCTGCAGGGGAAGGCTCTGTCTGTCACCTCAATAATCGATAAAATACTTGGCTTAAGGAAAGTATAATTGCATCAGACAATCTGTGCTGCCAGGAGCAGGTTCTGGGGGGGGGGAGGGTTGGCCAGAAAGTTGAGTTTGTTCTGTCTTTGTTCCAATAATTCAGTCCCGGGGAACAATTAAACCATTCACTGGATGTTGTGGATTTAAAAAAGGGCCGCGACAGAAACTTTGATAGAGTAGCAGTGGATGGGTGTTGGCAACCCCGGGTGCTTCTCAGGTGCCTTTTGGCCAAGAGATAAGGGAGGGTGAGAATGGGCTGGGAATTGAAACAGCTGGGAAGCAGGGAAGAAGGGGAACCTCGGGAAGGGTGTTTCAGTGCGAGTTGTCTCTGTGTGTGTCCTGCAAGACCTGAAGGATGTTGCAGTTGAGATCATTAACCTGGGACAGGGCGAGGTGGGAAGTCAGGGCTGTCTTGGCTCATCTCTGGTACCTTTTGGAAGCCTTAGGGGAGCCCAGAGACATCAGCTGTGGGTTTGAATAGGCACAGCCATCCTAGAAAATCTGAAGATCTGTTCAGTGGAGTGTTTCCTCAAAAGCCATGTGGTTGGTTGTGCTAATTATTGTGGTGTAAAAAACCAGCCTGCCTTAATTTTTGTGTTTGTAATGAGTGAAACAGTACATAAACCCTGGAAGTGGCAGGATGGAACTAGAGTGATTCTTGATCAAGTTAATACTGAGAATGAAACCCAAAGTTCACAGGAGCAAGAGCAGCACACAAAAACTTTTCCAGAACCATTGGGCAACTGGGGGGGTTGCTCTGGGGACATGATAGGTGTTTATTCTCTGTGTTTGTGGAGTCTTTTTTAATTCCTGTGTTGGCATCTGAGGGTGGGGTCAAGGGCAGCTTCAGTGGGGTTTGTTGTGAAACAGGTCAATAAGCTGCATTTCTTCCCAAAATGCCAGCAGCAGGACATGAGTTGGAAACAGACCTGAGCTTTTGGACTGCCTAAGTGCCTGTGGTGCTTGTAGGTGGAACCAGTTCAGTTCCCCTTCAGACCACCCAAAATAAACCAGCCTCTGTAAACTTGAACGGTTAAATGGTCTGGAAGCTGCTGAAAGTTTCTGAGTTTGTTTGGTTGGTGTTTTCACTTGCTAATGTTTGAAAGGCACTCCTCGGCTTGGGCTGCTTTTCCCAGATCTCAGTGGTTTTTCTTTCCCTTCTGGTTCTCTGAATTTCACACATCACTCAATATATATCTCTATCTCCTCGCAGTTGTCATTTTCTGTCTGTATTTTTAAAGCTAAAACTGCTGGGGGATAGTCTGAAGCTCCCTAGGAGCTTGCCCATGCAATGCTATTTGTATTCACTCCAGCTGTCTGCTTGCTTTGCACTTCTTTTGCCATGCAGAGCCCCAGTGAGAGGGAAGTATTATCTTGCAGGAGGGATCAAGTTGAAAATTCTTTGAAGAAAATATCTCTTCAAAATTAAACCACGTTCCTCACTGCTGGCTGGTTCTGATGCTGAACCTTCTTTAGTAACATTTGCATGCATTAATCTGTGGGGTGATTATTGGTCAGAAAAGGTATTTAACAGCAGAGGAAAGCTCAATTCTTTCCTTACTATTGGGATTTGATTATTTCCAATATAGAGTAATAAAACCTTCCCAGTAGATTATTTGTTTCTAGTGCATATGTGTCCCAGTTCATCTCTTCCCATCATCTTTATTATTGTTCTCATTTGCATAGTGCTGCAATAGGACTTTAAAATTCATGTGTAAGAGCAACTACAAAGAAAAATGCAGTATCTTACCAGTTTTGAAATGCACCTGGGGTGGGAAACAGTACCTGTGACATTTCAGTGATTGCATAAGAACACAGCCAGGCAAGGCAGTGCTTCCCTGGCCCCTGTCAGAGTTACCTGGAGGTGTTGCAAGGCTTGCACAGAATTTTGTACATTCTTTCATCTTCTGCTGAGAATTTATTATTGCTGATCTTTAGACTTAATTACATGAGTTGAGATTATATATATTTATTTTTAATAGAAGAAGTTATAAAACACATCAATGCATTTATTTTTATTGATTTTTTTTCTTGTTCTAATAATTGTCCTTCTACCCCTCCCATCCCCAGGGTCAATTAAGTGAGAGCATGGACCATGGAGGAGTTGGCCAATATGACCTGTAAGTTGCTGCTAGAAAATACCCTGTATCATTCATGCCAGCTACATAAACCTTCTCATTTTCTCCCACTGTTAAGGTAAATAGAAGGTGTTGTCATTCTTGCTCAATTTTGAGTAATTTCTAGACATTTCCTTATTTCCTCGTATTAAAATCAATTAATTGTATCTCGAAATGAAATAATAATAAAACCAAATCCTGCTGAAACTTTCTGTTTGTCTTCTAATCCTTGTTTCCCTAACGAAATCTCCTGTGCTTGAGTTGTGTCAGGAAGGTACTTGTGTTGTGGGAGTCTCACCGTGGCTGCTGGGGCTGCTCAGTGTGACCTGAAGCTTAATCACACCTCAGAGCTTTGTGTTTTCCTCAAGTGTCTGAGGCAGTTGGAGGCTTTGATCTTCTGAACGTAATTCTGGTGTAGTGCAGAGCATTGTGCATTAAAATGAAGGGTTCTGAAGGAGGTCTTGGTACCCTAAATCCCCACGTTTGCAGGTAATCTGCTCTGTGCAGGTTGTCACTTAGAGCTCTGCACACAGCTAACCCACATTTGTGGTGCCAGAGTCACTCCTGTGAGCCAGGCAGGCTGTGCTTTCAGAATCCCTTGCTCTGTGCCCTGAGCTCTGAGCACCAGGTGGGCTCACATGGCTGTTTGTGTCTCTGCAGTGGCATGGAGCATTGTGAGAAGTTTGAGATTTCAGAGACCAGCGTGAACAGAGGCCCCGAGAAGATCCGGCCCGAGTGCTTCGAGCTGCTGCGCGTGCTCGGCAAGGGCGGCTACGGCAAGGTGAGAGAGAGCCCCTTCCTGCAGCAGCACTGGCAAAGGGCTCCCTGCTGCCTCTGGCAAGCTTGGAGCATCCCAGCCTCTTCCCTGCTGCCAGAGGGAACCCCGGGGCTGCCCAGGCAGGTGCTGTGGGACAGAGGTCCTGGGGCAGGAAATGTCCCAGACCAGTTCTGGGTGCCATCAGCAGCTCTGCCCCTTGAGTGAGGCAGCCTTGTGGTTTGTGGGTCCCCCCCAGTGTGTGTTTGGCAGAACTTTGCTGTTTAAGCCATGCATCAGTAACCTGTGGTTGCCTTTTGTTGGTGCTGTTTAGGTGTTCCAAGTGCGAAAAGTGACCGGAGCAAACACCGGGAAAATATTTGCCATGAAAGTTCTTAAAAAGGTAACCTGAATGTTCACCTTTCCCCATCTCCTGAATCCAGAAAGCATCTGGCCTGCCATTTAGCTTTTACAATTCTCTCATGATTCAGTAGACCTAGAAATAAGTTTTAGTGTATATACAGTTGATACTCAGGTACAATTGGACTTCGAAGGAAGCTTTACATTTTTCCGTCTGGGTTAGTCTCAGCAGCTCATGTAAATATGCAAGAGGTCCCTTTTAACTTAAATTATTGTGTAATTCTATGAAATAAAGACTTAAAATTCTGCAAGAAACATCTCATGTATTTGCTGGGTGAAATTTACTTTTTTCATGCCGTTGCTGGCTCATCCATCATGTTGTGGTTAAATCAACTCAGAAGTGAACTCAATATAAAAGTCTCTTTAGCATGTTCTGTGCTCACCTGTCCCTGCTTCCTGCAGGCAATGATTGTCAGGAATGCCAAGGATACAGCTCACACGAAAGCAGAGAGGAACATACTGGAGGAAGTGAAACATCCCTTCATTGTGGACTTAATTTATGCCTTTCAGACGGGTGGAAAACTCTACCTCATCCTTGAGTATCTCAGTGGTCAGTATTTGCAACCTGTAACTGGGGGTCTGACACAGCCATGAAATTGGGTTTCTCACCCCATGTGTAAAAGGCCAGTTAACAGCTGGCTCGGTGTCTTTAACGGCAAAAACCAGGGGCAGAAATGCTCCTGATTTCTTTAGGCTGTGAGAATTCTGGGAGTAACAGAGCAGTGATTTAGCTGGGGTTTTTGTGAAACACGTACAGCAGGGAAAAATACCTGTTGCTCTTAGTTTTCCTAGAAAACAGACTCTTGACTGACTAAAGAAGATACTTTAATTGAGTATAATCTATTTTTTCTCGTGACAGGAGGAGAACTATTTATGCAGTTAGAGAGAGAAGGGATATTTATGGAAGACACAGCTTGGTAAGTGAAGCTATTTTTGTGAATTAATAGTTTGGGGATTTTTTCCCACGTGCTTAAACTATATATAAGTCCTCAGTGATTTGGAACTGTAGTAAAAAGAGCAGCTCAGCAGGCTGGGGAAGGTGTCTGTGCTGCACTGACCACTCTGCTGGTGTAACTCCAGTCCTCCTGCCTGCAGAGGAGGCTGCTCTGCTGGCTGCTGAGTTTTCCACAGTGCTGTGATCAGGGAGGTGTTTTGGGGATTGGGGAAAAGGCTGTGAAAGAGTTGCTATAAAGGCAGGTTTTGGGTTCTTGATCCAGAGCACTGTAATGGCTGGACTGTTGCTCAGGTGTGTGAATTGATAATGGTGGTAATGAGGGAGGAAAATGCTTTGGAGTAGTGACACTTTGCATGTAGAGAAGTTGAAATAGCCCTATTGATTAGGCTTTACACAAGTGGTGCAGTTGTTCTTCCCATGGGTAATGCCTTGGAAGAGCCTTGATGTCCACATGGGGCTCTGGGTGCTGCCAGTTCTCTCTGAGCTCCATTACCTGTTCCAGCTGTGCCACCTGAATGTGCTTATACACACATTGGAGTCACTAACTGGGGAATTCAGATCCTCCAAATATATTCCTGGTAAGATAACCACTGAGCAGCTAACCCCAAGCTAACTGTAATTTTGGAGGTTTGGGGGTCTGCGTGACTTTCAGGCAAACCGGCCTCAAAGGCATCACTATTTCCCATTTATTCTCTCACAGATTCCAGTGATGCTTTCAAGGAACTCTTGCTGTGTACATAACAGTGCTCGAGGTGCTTTGCATGATTGGATATGTCTCATTTTGTGGCATGTGTTTCCTTTCAGCTTTTACTTGGCAGAAATCTCCATGGCACTGGGGCACTTGCATCAAAAAGGAATCATCTACCGTGATCTGAAGCCAGAAAATATCATGCTCAATCATCAAGGTAGAAATCTAGTAATGAGTCAGGTTGGCAGGCATTTGAAAACAATTCTTCAAAGACCACAACTCCTCCCTGTAAAGGGAATTTCCTTAAAGCAAGAATTGCCAGGGCTAACTGCCCTCAAACACAGCTGCTCTGGCTTTAATAGGCCCCAGCAAGCTCCAGGTTCCACGTGTATACACCCAGGCATGTTTGTCTTGTTTCCTGAGTTTGAGTGTGATTACCTAGTTCTGTTTGATGGCTGTATTGCTTTGTGAGACCATTGAAAATACCTGTAAGTAGCTGTAGTTAGTACATATTAAATGTTCTATACTTAATGTCACTTGCAGAGATGTCAGAATTCTACCAATCTGAAATGTTATATATTTAATTTCAGGTCACGTCAAACTGACTGACTTCGGATTATGTAAAGAGTCAATTCACGATGGAACAGTCACACACACATTCTGTGGAACAATTGAATACATGTGAGCTGCCTGGTGAAACCCAGAGGTGTTCTCTGCTCTGGGGGGAATGCCTCAATTTTGCCTTTTTTAACTCGTGCTTCAGTGACTGGGGAAAACTTTTTACGTGATAAATGTGGGTTTGTTGGAATACTTGTAGGATTGGTATTAAACTTGTTCAAATACTTTCATATTTTCCATTTTTTTGCTTACAGGGCCCCTGAAATCTTGATGAGGAGTGGGCATAACCGTGCTGTGGACTGGTGGAGTTTGGGGGCATTAATGTATGACATGCTGACTGGAGCAGTAGGTGCACAGTTATAATTGCATGTATTTCTTTCTGTGGCTGTTGTAGTTCCCTCTATCCTAACTCAGATGCATGTGTAAATACATATAATTTCTATATATGCAGACTGCAAGTAAGAAGTAACCAAAATACAGCTGAAGTTGTGCTGACTGCACTCCTGAGCTGCTTTTATCCAAACAGGGACTTGCAAGTCCTATTTGTAGTAATTTTTCCTGCTTTGTAAATGACTGAAGTGAATTGCGTGTGCACAATTAAGAGACCTGAACGAGTCCTGTTTTTCCTTTTTCCTCCCGTTACAATGGTGCTTTCCAGCCTCCTTTCACTGGGGAGAACAGAAAGAAAACAATTGACAAGATTCTCAAGTGTAAACTCAACTTGCCTCCCTACCTCACACAAGAAGCCAGAGATCTGCTTAAAAAGGTAGAGTTTCAATGGATGTCAGTGCTACACATTATGTAGGAAATGGATATGTAATGACACCACTGTGGCTGCTCAGTCCAAGCTTGGTTTAGTACTAAATAAGTCAGTTTTGGGCTGTCTGGTACAGAAAGTGATTTTCCTTGAAAATACAATTGTTTTCTAACAAATGCAGATTTTATCACTGTTCCGTATTCATTCTGCATGGTGCTCATTCAAGTGATGATTCATGTCAGAACTGGTCTAGTCATAACAGCACAACTAATGTTGCTTTTTTGGATGTTATTTCTCATGAAGCTGCTAAAAAGAAATGCTGCCTCACGTCTAGGAGCTGGTCCTGGAGATGCTGGAGAAGTTCAGGTAACTCACACTTAAGAACTCTTAAATTACCTCAAGTGAAAAGAGAAGAGCTTTGAGGGTCCACCAGGGTAGGAGAGTCCCTCTTGTCTTGAAGGGTGAGGAGCAGAAAGGCTGCCACATGTGACAGCACATCAGAATCTGCAGGCTTTAAAGCTGAACAAAAGCAGCTGTCCACCTGTTGGACAACTGGAGATTTGGAAAACAGCTTTTGTTCTTTAGCTCTGTCTTGCAGGATCTTTCTTCTGCTGGTTGCTCAGTGTGAAATTGTGCAGCCCTGTAAGAGTGAGGACACTCTCAGCAGGCTGATGAAGAACCTGCCAGCCCTTGCATTAGTGCAGCTCTTCCCAGGGAAAAGGCAGTTAAAAATTAAGGCAGAGGCTTTAATTCCTGTTGCTCCCAGCTTGACCTTTGTCTTTGTGATGACATTAACGGCGTAGTAGAGAGTCCTCCTTATTTCACAGTTCTCTTAATTTGTCATTAATACAATGTTTTGCCATGATTTTTAGTATCTAACTGTCAAAGTTGAACGATGCAGAGGTATTTTGCATGCAAACTGGCTTCTTCTAACACTTTCAAGGAAAACATCCTAGGGACCTGGAGGCGTGGTATCAATCCTCAGCTTTTCTGATGTAGAATATATTGCACTAGACCCACATGTGATTTTCAAAGAGCCACCAGGGAAAGGGTCTGAAAAGGCCGTGTTAAGGGTCAGGTTCTGTGGTTTGTGGCCAGGGGAGTTGCTGACTGTGCTGTTGTAACCCTTGCAGGCTCACCCGTTCTTCAGACACATTAACTGGGACGAGCTGTTGGCACGAAAGGTGGAACCTCCTTTTAAACCCTTATTGGTATGTACTGGGAATGCTGGGAGGTGTTCCTTGTGTGCCTTTAGGAGAGGTCTCAGTGTGGGATCTAAAGCTCAGAAAGCTTTACAAACTGGAGTGCCAGTGATTTGTGGGACTTCAGTTCCAAGCTGGGTGACAGATTCACTCTGGAGAAGTTGAAGAGGGCAGGTCTGCTCTGCCCCCTGCTCTGCCCAGTCTGAGTCCTCCTGCTTCTGACCTGGAGGTGAAACAGACTGCCAAGTGCAGTTCCCTCTCAGTTCCTGCTTCTAAACCCTCTACAGTTAGTCAGGACTGAATTTCAACTAAACTGATAAATAGTGGCTGAGCAAAAGTAAATGAACTCAATTAAGCATTTTCTGTGTTTGCTTATTGATATTTACAATGCATCCTGTGCCTTCTGGGCAGTAGTTGGAGTTTACCTCAGACAAGTCTCTGTTATCCCAGCTTCATTCTGATGGTGTGGGGTGTCTGTCCTTCCCTCTGGCTCCAGTGAGCTACAGCCACCCCCACAGTTCCCAGCTGCTAAAGATCCCACTTTGAACTGGTCTAGGCATCACTAATGTCCAGTATTCTCCAGCACAGGGGCTGCAGACCTTTTCTCCCCTCACCCCTTTTGAATGACATTCAGAAAGACTCAAAACTGGTATTTCCAAATGAATTATCTGAAGATGCTTTGGGGTTTTTCTGTTATTAGCAAGGTTATGAAAGTTACTTGTACAAACCAGGGGGTTTTTGAGGATGTGCTTCCATGGTTGCCTGAAGGCTGCACAAAGGAATCCCAATGCCTTTCCACATGGGAATGAGAGAAGGGATCTTGGACTTGCTGTTGTTCTGTGACCAGTTAAACAATATTCTTCGTGGTCGCTCATTGCAGAGTTGTCCTCTGTCCCTCACAGTGTAAACACTTCTGTATCTGCAGAAATGGGATTAAATTATCTGGAGAGGTTCCAAATCTAAGAGTTGCAACTCTTGTGGTTGTGACAAGGGCTAAACTTGGCAAGAAACTGGCATTGTAATTCTAAAAGCTTTTTGTTTGTACTTTGAGACATTTTTTTAAAGGCATCTTTTTAATTTGTGTTCCTTTTTGATCCATAATTTTTGCCCCTCCCCCTTGCCTTTATTTCTCAGTGTCAGTGCCCATAGTGACCTCCCAGTGGCAGCGACAGGATTCCGACACCACTCCAGGGTTTTACTCCAGCAGAGCTCTGCCAAAAACCTATGGAATGAACTCCATCCAGAGGCTGCACTGCTCACCGCTAAGCCATTTGGTTGATATCTGTAATATAAACCCTTAATCATTTTGTTTTTGCAAAGCAATCTGAAGAGGATGTGAGCCAGTTTGATTCAAAGTTTACACGTCAGACACCTGTTGATAGCCCAGATGACTCAACTCTCAGTGAAAGTGCCAACCAGGTCTTTCTGGTGAGTGAGGAATGACTGGAGAGGGAGGTTTGCTGCTGGAAACGGGGGCATTGCAGCTGAATTGACTCCATTGATCCCTAAGTGATACTTGAAGCAAACCCTCATAACTGAACACAGACTCTGTGACAGGTTTGAAGGGCTCTGGAAATCCTTTGATTATTGCTGACGTTTTCTTTATGCACCAGCCAGCAAATGGTGCTTCCCTTCTGGGGTGTCAGCATTCCGATTCAGAGCTGCATTGTGAACCCTGGCCAGGGGGTTGCTTTCACAGTCATGCAGAGAGAACAATGTCCAGTCTACAGAGCAAAATTAATGAAACTGAGTGTGCCTGTGGCAGGGTGATCTGAGGGGAAATAGCTGGGGTGGAGCATCAAATTGGGAACTCCCTGAAGTTCCCGCTGTTTGCTTCAAGGAGTAGAAGCTCACATATCTCCATTTACTCTTCCTTTTGTAATTTTCTTACCATAATCAGGTTTCCTGTGCTAATCATAACCTCAGTGTGAGTGTTGCTGTGGGCTCAGTGCCTCCCTTCCTGTGTTGCAGGGTTTCACCTACGTGGCTCCATCTGTACTTGAAAGCGTAAAAGAGAAATTTTCTTTTGAACCAAAAATCCGCTCCCCTCGCAGATTCATAGGTAGCCCTAGGACACCAGTCAGGTACTTTGCTTTTTATTCCTTCTTTGCCTTCTTTTCTCCTTTTGTAATGCACCTTTGGACGAGTTGGTCTGCACCAGAAGTTAAAAGTGCAGCCTTGCTGCTCAGCCCTGCACTTCCATTGGAGTTACAGGATCGATCCTGTTCCACAAACCCAGTTATTAAAGACAAGGCAGTGGGGTTTGGCAGCACAGGAGGTACCAAACTGTTGCTTTTCAGGGCTGGTACAGCCTCCTTGTGGTGACTTTGGTGCACCACTCCCCTAGAGCTGTTTCAGAACATCCTAAGTACTTTGTGCTGCTGCAGAGCCATGTCAGTGTAGCAAATCCCTTTTGCAGTCACCTAGAAATGCATCCTCAGATGAGACACGTACTTCATAAGAGACTGTGGCAGAAGCTACACATGGCAATCCCCCAAACTTCTGGGAGTGGGAGGAAGATTTAGAAATGCTTCTCAATGGGATTTGAGTTCAGCTTCTTGCAGAGTAACAGATAGACTTTGGTGCTGTGTCTTCATCTCTGACTTGTGTCTCTCTTGTTCTCAAGCCCTGTCAAGTTTTCCCCTGGGGAGTTCTGGGGAAGAGGTGCTTCTGCCAGCGCTTCGAACACCCAGCCGCCTGTGGAATACCCCATGGAGACCAGTGGCATCGAACAGATGGATGTGACAGTGTGTGGAGAGGCTTCAGCACCACTTCCGATCCGGCAGCCAAACTCTGGGCCCTACAAAAAACAGGCTTTCCCCATGATCTCCAAACGACCAGAGCACTTGCGCATGAATCTATGACAGCACCCCCTCCTGAGCCTCGGGAGGGGCAGCACCAAGGACGGACCTGAGCCCCCTGGGAGCTGAAACACGAGGGCTTGTTTGCTTTACTTTGAAAAAGTGACAGTATCAAAGAGTCAGTCATTGCACAGAGAGACTTGGAAAGCAAAGGAAAACGGATTTCTTCTTTTTTTTTTTTTTTTTTTTTTTCTTTTTCTGTCAATCAATGGTGCATAAAAAACTTTAGCAAATGGTATTGCAGAACTCTAGGCACGTCATCTAACTGATTCCAGTGACATCTTCTCACCTTATCAAGGATCTCTCAGCTCGATAGCTCGGAACTGACAGTATTAAGGGTCAGGATGTTGCTCCAGAATCACTGGTGTAGTGGTGGATGTGTCGAGGAGGGTTAGCCCTTTCACTAGGCAGAGGGTGGAATGCCTGTGCTTGCAGCTGAGGGCTAATTAGCATGCAAGCTTCGTTAAGCGGTTTCCTACAATGGGGTGGAATCACAGATGAAAGCTAAAATTAATTGGTATTTCACGTTCAAAACATAATGAGTTTTTTTTATATATATATATATATATAAAAAAGTATATATATTTTTCAAATAGATTTTTTTTGATTCAGCTCATTATGGAAAGGATCCCAAAATTGCAAACGCAGAATAATTGGTGAAGAAAGTTTTCAAGGCTCTAGTTCTGATTCTTCTCCTCATGCAACAACAAATCACTGAGTGAATCACTCGCTGCCCAGCAGGGCAGCGTGGGGTGGGAGAGAGGACTGTTTCACTTGCTTCCCCAGCTGAAATCCCTGCTCCTGCAAAGACAAATGGATCTAATCAGAAGGCAATGCTGCTATGTTCTAGGCTTGACTGGAAGCCACGGGCTCACACACGTCCTGCTTATTTCATCCCTGTCCTCAGCAGACATTTCACTGGGAAACATCACTTTTGTCCACTTGTGCTGGGCCTTAGCTGGAGGCAGCTCAGCACAGCCAGATTCTTACCCACGGAAAGATCAGGAACCAGTGCATCAGAACACAAGGTCAGTAGAGACATATAGGAAGTACCACAGGAAACAGAGACAAATCCTACATAGTATAAGGAAATAACTATTTTTGTAACCAGCGGGTAAGAATTTGAGGATTTTTTTTAATTATTATTATTATTATTAATAAAACTTTGCTTATGGGAGTTCCCTGCCATTATACATTTCTAAATTTCTCGACATTTTTTTCTATGCTGGGGCAATAAATTTGCTGATTGTACGAGAAAAGTGTTCAATGGCCTTTCAGTGAATGTCTTCCACAGTGGGTCAGAACTTTAGCAAACTCCATTTAGGAAACATGTTCTAAGGACACTATTTATGTTTTTAAAACTGTCACGATCTGTACAAATGACTTACAGGTACAAAGAATAAAATAAAGGTAACCTTTACCTTCCTTAAATACTTCCTGCCTTAAAGAAAGCATTTCCATGAGCATAGCTGGTGAAAGGGTTAATATCTGCAGAGCTTTACACTAGTTAGGTTGTGTCTGGTGTGTGCGTGTGTGTGGAGATGATCAGCTGCATACAAGTCCTGTCACTTTTTGCCTGCCACACGTTGCATTCTCCTTAGTCAAACTGTGCAAAAGTCTACTTCTGGTGTTTCACAACAGTAGGGATTTTTTTATTCTCGATTCTGCTTACTCTGTGGATACTGAACCTTTTTGAGCCATAGGATCCAAGCCATAAAACTCTCTATAAAGCATTGAAGCCGCTCAGTGCTCTTTGCTCAAATTTGCGAGTCGGAAGGATTCGGTGATCTCTTGGTACTAACAAAGAACCAACAGCGAAAGACTGAGCAAGAATTAGTGGTGTTGTGGGTTTTTTTTTTCTTCCTGGTAAGCCTTCCATGAGAAAAACCTGATTTTGGAAGGAAAATCAAGTTCCCACGTTGCCCTGGAAGGTGCTGTTGCGCAGTGGTGACGTGGTTGTTGTACCCCCGAAATGCAGGTGCTCAGGAGCTGTTGGCATTGCAGCTGCAGCCACCCAGCACCCCCTGCTGCTCCTGGCTGAGGTGTCCTCACACCCTCACCACGGACACAGGCACCTGGGTAGCAAAAGGGCACGTTTTGGAGGCAGGTCTCTGCTCCTGGTTGCAGCTCCCAGTTGCTCCCTGGTTGGTCTGCCCAGTGGAATTGGTGTAATATGGCTGGCAAGAATGGCAAGAGTTGTTTGTCTGAGCTCACGGAGGAGTCACAACCCCAGCTCGGGGCTTTGCAGAGCAAATTCCATGTCCTGGCAATGTTTCATCCCATGGATTCCAAGTTGGGTTCCCTACCATAACTGTGAAACTTTTGGAGTGTGACTCAGACAGCAAGCACACACTATGCAATATGGTTTATCCTGTATTTATTTGTAAAAATATCAGACATAGATCCTCTATATATATATATAATAGTGTCAAAATTACTAGTCGTGAACTAAGGGGAGTGGAGTTGTAGCTCCTGTCTGGCTATTTCAGATAAGTGCAGAATGCATTGAATATTGGAGAGCTTAACAAGTGCTTTCTTTTGTTCATTTAAAAATGTCTTAAATTTTTCATTAGAGTATAGAATCTTATTTTTTTTATTTTGTACAAGCTGCGCTTTTTTAATTATAATCACTGAGAAGTTCACTATAATTTGATTTTATAGGATTTTTGTAGCATTACAAAAATATAGTAAAATACCTGAGGTTAATACCTGTTGTGGCTAACCATATAAAAGTATTAAATCTTAAACTTGAACAAAAGTCATATTTTTTTTTACTAGATGTTAAATAGGGAACTATTTTGTTCTGCAGGTCATTATCAGAAAAGGTTTCTAGGTCAGCTGTGTTACCAGCAGTTTTTCTTTTTCCCATTTGATGCAGAAACTCTTCTGGTATAAGATATTCCGAATTCCATCAGTTTTCTTGTGGGAGTGATGCATACATTTGACGCCATTCGTGTACTAAATTGTAATTTTGGGAATGCTGGAATAATTCCTACCAAGACTGTCTTAATTGTGCCATCTGACATTTGAATGTCATCCTGGTATTAGCTCATAATAAAAGATAAAAATCAACGAGTCAACTGTTCTTTTGAATATCCCTCGTTTTTTTGGTCTTGCTCTCTAAAGCTGAACTGCTGGAGAACATTTAAGATTTGAGTCCAGTCAAATGTTTGTTTGGGGTCTGTTCTCTTTTAATATTAACTTCCTACCTGGTGATCAAAAAGTGCACCAAACACTGAGGGAGGACACTCGTTTTTAGGGCAGATGTTTGGGGTTTGGCTGGTGTGTTTAAATTCTGTCTCTACAGGATAGTTGCTGTTTTGTTTTCCCAGCTTAGAGGGGAATCCTCCATCCTAAGGGCTAAAGGAGGAGGCAAAGTCATTAAGAAGAAGGCAAATTACTTGACTGTTCTCCCTGCAGATCCCTGGTGATGCACTGTGTGCAGTTCCCAAACGTGAACTTGTACAGATTGTTCTTTTCCAGGTTAGCTCCATTTGTAGCTTCTGCAACAACCACACTCGAGCTGCCTCAGCCCAAACAAGGTAATCCCTGTTCTGCTGTTCATCTTCCAGGGTTTACTGGGACTAAATGTCCTCAAGAGCTAAGTAAGATGGATGGGAATAGCAACAAAATGCAAATTTAAACATATGGCAATCCAAGTGACCTGGTTTTTTGGAAGGAGGGAGGCCCTGAGGATAACTGTGGATCTAAATCCTTGTCTTCTGTGACAGCTTTATGGGAAAGGAAGGGAGGAGGAATTCCCTGGGGGATGTTCCTTCTGGTCAGCCCGTGTTACCAAGGGCTGGTACCTTCACCTGGGCTTTGGGGTCTGAAAAAGTGTTTGCTGGTTGTCATTGTCACCCGCTCTCTGTTCTGCCCCTGCAGAGTCAGACATGGGAAGCAGGACCCTGGCCTGGATGGGCAGGAGTTGCATCCTAATTCCATGAGCTGTGGGTCAGAGAGGATGGCATTGTTGGATGTGAGTTCCTCCCTTTTCCCCCTCTCTGTGACTAAGGTGAGAAAGACTCCTTTCATTTATGAAGTGTAAATCGAAACTGGTTGGTCAAAAATCTCTTTTTAGTTCTTTGTTTGTAACAAAACCTGTTTGGTAATATTACTGGGTTTGGATAATTGTCACTGGACCTTCGAGGAAGAAAAATCATCAATAGAAAGAGGGAAAAACCAGAAATTTTTCCCTGGTCCTGGTTTTGACCAATCTCCACCCTTCTTTGAGTTGTTATTACTACCTGGTGCACAAAGACTAAAGGATCAGGATTGACTTAAAGCACTGACAGTGTTTGTTGTACTCCACAAAACAGTTTTGGTGAGCTCTCTGGGCCAGATAACACTAACATATATAATGTCATATATAATCCTGCTTGTCTTTTCTCAGCTTGCTATTCAGATAAGACTGAAAAAACCCACACACATTATCCTGTTACAGGAAAGTTACATTTAGTTGCCATTAACTTGAGTTTGTCCCTACTGAATACCTTCAGAAACATAGAAACTAATAAATTGTAGCTTTTGAAAGGGTTTTGTTTTTCAGAGACTTTAGTGCAGCAGGAAAGCTGTTATGTGTTAATACTGAAACAGTAACAAATCTTTCTTTATTCAACATGCACCAAACAAATAGATTTAAATGCATTTATTCTCTCTGATTGTTATGCGTACTACAAATTGCCAATATAGTATAAAATAGATTCTCCCCTGTAAGAAAACCTGGTTCCTGTTATGACAAAAATATAGTATTAAAGATTTGTTTTAAAAATACCAGCTTTATAAAAAGCTAAGTAAAAAACTAAGATCAGTGGTTGGTTTAAAGCCAAAAGATTAAGCCAGGGATCCATTAGGAGCCTACAAGAACCTAAGGGGAAATATCTTATTCTTGTGCTTATCTCCAGGTACAGTGAGAAACAGTTGCTGTTAAGGTGCCTGAGTAAGAATTCCTCTCATTCACTGGGCAAGCATTAAAGGATCTTTAATGCCAAGTGTGACAAGCAGCTCTAGTTCTCACTGTAGTCCAGAGTATAGAATCCGCTCATAATCTCTATAAACTTGGTAGGTTGACCTTTTGGGTCATGTTAGAAGGATAAATACAGTTTAGTACAGTTTGGAACTCAAATCAAATGGTGAATTCAGTATTAATGCAAGGGTCTGACTGTTTCCTGTGCCAGTCACAAAAGAAGCAATGCTGGCTTTTCTGCATTTCCTCTGAAAACTTTGCCTTCTGCACTTCCCAAAGGCCAAGGGACCGTTCTCTGCACGGGTTTCCATGCTGGAGCCTTTGAGGGGAGCATGGGCTGTGCTCCTGGGGAACCTCCTACACCTGAATCTGCAAAACCCCAGCAAAGCAAGGGGAAGCCAAGCTGTTTGCCAAACTTTAGAAAATCTGCAGGTGCATTGATGTGGCTCCATCCTTCCACTTGTTAACGTGGTCTGAAATGACAGTCCTGCAGAGGGGGCACGTTTTTTCTCTGTTAAACCATAAACTGATGCATTCTTCACAGAATGTGTGCTGCAAGAAAAGAATGAGAGCTTAGAGCTTCTCAGCTCTTCAGTGTGTAACATGCTGTATTAATTGCACAGCCTGATTTCTAAAGATAATCATAAAACACACACTCATTTTGTTGTTTTGTTTACTAGCTGTTTCAAATATACTTCAATTTGCACAGAAAGAATTGGGATTGTGTGTGTTACCTGACAGATGAGCAGAATAGGCTTCTGAAATTCAGCTTGGCAGATGGAGCAGATATCATCTGACTCAGAGCACTGTCTCTTGCTGGCTGGCACTCCATAGTGCTGGAAAACAAGGGGTTGCAGCAAATATTAGTTTCTAGGGAGATGAAAAAGCCAAGACCAAATACCAGGACAGAAACATTGCTAATTTTTTAAGGAGAGCAGGCCAAAAAGAGTGTGTTACTTCACATCCTTTTATCAGAAGGGATGTGCAGAAGAGGTTTGTTGTTGTTCAGATGACAACACGCTCATGTAGTCAAGGAATTGAGACTGAAATAGGAGAAGGGTATACAGGATTTAATGTAAAAAGGCATTTGTTTATTGCTAGGACAGTACAAAGTGATATAGGAATGAGGTATTTGAAAAGTATTTCCATGCAAGTTGAAATACTTTTGTATATTTTGTCATAAGAGAATTCAGTACTCACTGGTCGTGTAAAAAATATCCGTAAGACCTGCCTGAAGTTTCTCAATTGTCCAAAAAAGCTCAAAAGCTGAAATGGGAAAGAAAACTTGAGTTATGCTTAATGTTTTTGCCTCTGAGAACTAAAAAGCTTCCAAGCTTTTGGCAGATTCCAGCCCTGGAAGCCTCACTGCTGGATGGATGTTGGCAGGAACAACAGCAAAGCTGACCCTATTTTAGTTGTTTTATATGTAACCAGACTAAGAATTTAGGCTGAAGGGTTTTTTCCCACTAGGTGTCTGTTCTTTAGGAGAAAAATAGTGTAGAGGTTCTGAAATGCAGCATTTGATTGCAAATATCTCACCATTATTATGATATTTGCAACAGTAGTTGGAGTTGTCATTGTGCAGTACTGGTCACAAAGCCAGGCCTGTCCCAGGGGCAGATGAGCTCCTTGGGGAAGCAGAGCCAGCTGTGAACATGTTTGCCTTGTTTGGCATCACACAGGACACCCCAGCAGAGAGCAAATCACCTTCCTGGGAAATGCTCATCCTTTTAGCCACTCACTGCAGTTTTGCAAGCTCTTTTCTCAGTATCCCACAGCAGTCTGATCAGTGCCTGGTGTGAGAGGACTTAAGACTATCAGTGTCCTTTGCTATGCAATCCCAATGCATTCCCAGAACAGGTGCAGGAAAATGATGATTTGGGGTCCTGAGCCAGCTTTTTGGGAGGCTGTATCAGTGAAACTGAGGGGAACTTCCAGAAACGTGCTGGTTTGTGTCTGTAACCCTCCAGAGCTCATTTCTGCAGAATGGCTCAGAGGAGTATCACGCTTACATACTTTGAGGATGAGGTAGAGAAGGCCCAGCAGTATCCCCAGGGTCCATCCCAGGACACTGTCCAGCTCTCCATGGGCAATGAGATAACGGAACCACACTGGGATGGGGACAAACAGACGGTAATACTGGCAGAGTTCTTCTAACAGCATGTACCAGTAGCCCTAAGCAAGACATGCAAAGGAATAGCTCAAGATTTAAAACACAGAGCATTTGGAAAATACAGAGAAAAGATGCATTGTTACTCTCTTTGAGTAGCTTCCTCTCATAATACCTTGAAACAAGGAAATACAAAGCATGGAACTGTGTTTGTACCAGGGAAGAAGTATCCTTTCTATAATGGACACTGGATAATGCCACAATTTGCCACTATTGACCAGATTCCTCCTTTAATTTAGGCACAGTTTAGGGCACAGTTAGTGTAATGGAATTTTCAATAACTGGATTTTAGATGTTACATCACTAGCTGTAGAAAAAAAACAGAGATCTTCATTATAAATCAGTATTTTGAGAAGCCAGTTGTACCTGAGAAGAACTTGTTCTGGTACATTTTAAGAGATAAAACCTCCCAAAACATCCTGTTCAAATGCTGTCACATAAAACTGTATTTATTAATTCATTTTGTTTAAACCAGCACTAGTAATTGTAATTTAAAGATAAAATGTAATTAGTTTTGCCTGCCTCACCTTGGGAAGCAGATAAAACTGAATACACCACCAACCAGTGTAAGCTGAGAAAATTATTAAACCTCACTGATTTGTGAAATTAAACTATGCATCAAGTTCATTGATCTGACACAAATACTGCTTAGGTTTATCAACAAAAAGAAAACTGAGAATCATTTTGAAAAGAAAAGACAGCTGTTTGCATGTGCAGACCTCAAAATCTTGACAGTTACTGTCAGGCACGTACAGATTTGCTGTGCTCCAGCTGCTCCAGGCCAACTGCCCCTGTCCACATTCTTGCAGTGCAGAAAATAAAAGCTTTCTTTAACCCCCTTCTCAGAGACAGGAATAAACCCACTTGTATCCAATAATACAAGCAATTGTTTCACATCAGACTGAAAACCTTCCTTAGCACCAAGCAGGGAAGAACAGGAAATCCACAGGGTTTTCTTGCCCACAGTGTAGTGGTGGATTGTATACAGATCTTTAATTAAAGACTTTTCTCTAGGTAGAATTTAATAGTTAGCTAATTTTACCATACAAGAATCTTCACCAGGAAGCAAAACTATAGCTTTTTCCCTTACCTTGGATTTAAAGGACATGATAAAAGAAGGCACCAAGAGAATAAAGCACTTGAAGCCCATGAAGAGGAATTTCAGAATAAAGTCCGTGACTCCCACAATCCAGAGTACCTCCCAGAAGTTCATAAAATCCACAGTAGGGTTTAAGAAGATTAAGCTACAAAAAAAAGTATCAGAAGTTACTGGAGCACCCTATTTAGAGGAAACTATAACCAGAATTATCACAGCAGGTTTAAAGAAGGAAACCTAGTGTACACAAAGGGAGAATGTTTCCCAAGAAAATGAACAGTTCATTGTTAATTAATCCTCAGAATCTCTGACAGCCTTTCCACTTTGGAAGCAGCTTTGCTGTATCTTCATCCAAACCCTTATCCCTGGGCTTGCTGTCTCATTTTGGCACTCAGCCTTTGATTTCCAGCCAGGGCTGCAGCTACAGAGGGGTCAAGGGGAAGAAATCCCTTGGATTCACAAACTGCACGGTATTCCAAAGGACCAAAGCTGGGAGTCAAACCAAGGAATGCTCCCCATGGCACAGTAAGTCCATTGTGGGGTCTAGAAATTCCAACATAGTGTTTTTAAGGACAGCACCTGTTGAGTTTGACAGAAGGGGAGGAATGGAGATTAAAGTGAAAGAGAAACCAGTGCCACAGTTAAAGAAAAACAGCCAATAAAATGTTCCCAGTTAACTTTGAGTAACTGGTGATGTGAGTGGGGTTTTCTCTGCTTACCTGTAATACAGGGCCTGGGAGTGGAAGGTGTAATACAAGAGGAGAGATGATCCAGTCAGGTAGAGCAGTAACCAGGTACACTGCAACTTGGAGCACCGTTCCTGCGAGGTAATGGTGAAGACACGTTGCAGGCCTGGCCTCAGGAACAGGGGCTGACAGAGCCCCAGAGCCTGTTCCACCTGCACAGTTACTACCAGAGGACTTTATCTTAGGGGGTTTAGGCCACATCAAACAGGAGAACTCAATGGAAAGGTAAAGCAGTAGTTTTAATGTTTTCAAAACACCAATTTCTGTGTGCATCAAGGGTTTTTTTTCTGAAAACACAACCCAACCCACCCCACTCTGAAGAAACAACAGGTTTCCCTTCAGGAGTGAACAAAGAGATGACAGTTTAAACTGTCAACTGCTATTTAAACCACAAGTATACTTAAGTTCTTCCTTAAATTAAAAAAAGCTTTTATCAGTTGTGATTTCAGTAGTCAAAGTCAGCAGGGGGGGGAAAGAAATCTCTTTTTATCCTTATTATCTGAGAAGTTCTACATTGTCCAGAAGCATTAAGGCTATTTCTATCATGAAACCTTGTTATCTAACAATATTAGGTAAATCAAGTAGTATTTTCATTCACGTTTCTTTTAAAATTTGATGGATAAAGGTCTTGGGTAACTGAGGGAATTTTGTCTCATACATAGTGTGATACTTACTCTTAGGAAAACCTGATTTACTATGCTTTTGTTTGCATACGCATAAGTTGTTAGCAGCCCAATTCCAAGAGAAATGCCTATTAGGAAAATAGGATCAGTTAGACACATGAAAAGGAAAAAAAAAAATAATCACCTAACAGGGTTAAAAAGCAGCCATTTCTAATATGTCTTTGTAATTAAAATTAATAGCTCAGACTCTCAAGCCAGGATAATTAAGCACATTGTACATATGCCAGCAAAGGAAACAGAAGCCACTGAAATGTAGTTTAGCAAATCTCTCCTTCTGATGAATAAAGCAAATAAAAATAAAGCTAAAAATAAATTGAATTACATTTCAGGCATGGTTATTAGTCTGTCTCTTTGGGGGGGGAGGGTTTCCTCTCTCAGACCGTATTTCATTATACTCTACCAATGAGGTGCTGCATGACGAGTTTGACACAGAGGATCAGCAGGTAGGGCAGGCTCTTGTGCAGCCACTGCAGGAGGTATCTGAGCTCCGACAGGGAGCTGCCGCCGTGCTCCTCCGAGTCTGCAGGGGCATCCTCGAGCCCTGCTGCTTCCCCATGGCTGTGCCCGTGGGAGCGGCCCTGGGAGCCCTGCCTGGGGCCCGTGCTGTCCCTGGCATCTCCCAGGGCAGAGCCCAGCTGGATGTGCACGGCCCCGGCGCCGGGATGGGCGCTCACAGAGGGGGCTCGCTCATCGCCGCAGGTCGGCTGCATCGCCGGGTCTATTCTGGTCCGGGTTCTGGTTAATTTGTGTCTCCTGCAGAGGGGCATAAAAAGTAACAGTTGAAGAAAGAGATAGATAGGGGAGCAAAGATGTGATATATTGCACTGAGTGATTGTGTGCATGAAGTAAAGACAGGACTCTCAGATCCCGTGTGTGTTCATCCCGAAGGATGCTGGGTTCACACCCTGTGTACCATGTGGAATGATTCCCCTCCCCTCCCCGTGCACATTCCCCTGGCTGCCCTAGGACAGGAGACCTTGGGAGTGCTGCATAACTGCACAACACCAGCGAGAGCAGGAGGCCAGGGAAGGAGCAGACAGTGACGGGAAGGGAGCATGGAGGGAGCACATTTACATGCACCCATTCAACACGCTCCAAACTGAGGGCCATCATGAGATTAATGAGATTATCCTGTCTGGGGAAGGGAGCAGAACCAGGTTAGGCCATACTGTAAGAAGCGTTTCAAAGAGCCTGGGTGTAGGTGAAAAATGAAATGCAGCCAACAAATAATTCAACAGCAAAAGTGGCCAAATGGGGTCCCATTCATCTTTCCATTGGCATCTTTTGGTTGTGGTCCTGGGCAGTTTTTCACTTTGTATCAGTCTCTACTCCGATCAAATAGTGTTAAATCAAGTTCTCTGGACTGGTGTGACATCAGAGTAACGATTTTGGAGAATGCCTTGAAGCTGGATTTGGCACAAAACTTGTCACTATGGAGTAATGTTATTGAAAGGCTGGGAATTTTGTTATAATCCTTTTTCTGTTGTTCAAACTCCTACAGATTTCTCTTTGAAATTATTTTTTCCACAGCTACTTTCACTGGGGATACAAAAAGGTTACAGCAAACTCGGATTTGCACAGCAAAAAGTTCCTGATGCATTTGCACAAACCCCGAGTTCTTTAGCCTTTAAAAAGGAGTTTATATTAAGGAGTAAACCACATTAATTTAATACATGAATATGAGGGCTCAGTAACATTTACAAGTTCTGCTGCTGCTACTGGGTTGTTTTTTTGTTGGCCAAAGATGACATCACCCTTCACACCAGCCAGAATTCATGACCTGTATTTTTCTGCACACGAATAAATCCGATAAACCAGAGATTGTATTGACTGGTGTGAACAGTGTCACTGTGTCGGGACACCAGTGCTGAGTTTAACAGGAAGGGGGATAAAAAACCCAAAAAACCTGATTAGAGCTCTCCAGTTGGTGTTTTGGGGCCGGTCCTGCAAAAACTCACAGCTGGGTGTTTAAAAGCGACTGATCCCATTGTGAACTTTCAGACGCCTCGAGTAATTAACCGGGATTTCAGAGCAGGACCCGCACGCACCCAGACTTTGTTCCCTCACTGAATCTGCCAAAATACAGCCCTGGGTGAAAAATACAGCCCTTGGTAAAGACCCTCCAGGTGCTCTGAATGGGGACCCCTCGAACAGGGACCCCCCAAACCGGGACCCTCCAAACCGGGACCTTCCAAACCAGGACCCCCCAAATCGGGACCCCTTGAACCAGGATCCCTCGAACCGGGACCCCCCAAACAGGGACCCCCAAACCGGGACCCCCGAACCGGGACCTTCCAAACCGGGACCTTCCAAAGCGGGACCCCCAAAGAGGGACTCCTCGAACAGGGACCCCCAAAGCGGGACCTCCAAAGCGGGATCGCCAAACCGGGACCCCCCAAACCGGGACCCCCACACAGGGACACTCGAAGCGGGACCTTCCAAAGCGGGACCCCCAAAGCTGGACCTCAAACCGGGACGAGAAGGACCCGCAGCCCCGTCCTGCTCCCGAGGGGACCCGGAGGGGCCGTGAGGGATCCACGAGGGAACCATTAGGGATCCCTGAGGGGTCGTGAGGGAACCCTGAGGGATCCATGAAGAGTCGTGAGTGATTCATGAGGGAACCCTGAGGGATCCATGAGGGAACCCTAAGAGGCCCTGAGGGGTCGTGAGGGATCCATGAGGGATCCATGAGGGGACCATTAGGGATCCATTAGGGATCCATGAGGGGTCGTGAGGGAACACTGAGGGGTCGTGAGGGATCCCTGAGGGGTCCATGAGGGAATCCTGAGGGATCCCTGAGGGAACCCTGAGGGGTCGTGAGGGAATCCTGAGGGATCCCTGAGGGAACCCTGAGGGGTCGTGAGGGATCTATGAGGGATCCCTGAGGGGTCGTGAGGGATCCATGAGGGAACCCTGAGGGGACCATTAGGGATCCATTAGGGATCCATGAGGGGTCGTAAGGAATCCCTGAGGGGTCGTGAGGGAACCCCGGGGGATCCCTGAAGGAACTCTAAGAGGCCATGAGAGATCCATGAGCGATCCCTGAGGGAACCCTGAGGGGTCGTGAGGGATCTGTGAGGGATCCCTGAGGGGTCGTGAGTGAACCCCGGGGGATCTCTGAGAGGTCGTGAGGGATCCCTGAGGGAACCCCGGGGGATCCATGAGGGCCGCCCCCTCCCGCCGCCGCTGGTACCTCATGAGGCGCCCGGCGCCGCCCGCCCTCCGCCCGCCGCCATCGCCGCGGCCCTGCGGGTGACACGGGGCGGAGGAAGAGGAGGAGCCGACAGGGGACGAGGAGGAGGAGGAGGAAAAGGAGGAGGAAAAGGATAAAAGGGAGGAGAAAAGGAGGAAGGCCCCGGGCCGCGCGTTGCTGCGGCAACGCCGGGGCCTTCGCGCCGTGAGGGGAGTGGGGGGGGGGCCGCTCCCCTCAGACTGGCCAAAACGGAGAGGTTCCTGTTGGGTTTTGTTGAAAACCTCGATTAGAATTAATCTATCAGCGCTGTAATAAGGGAGGAATGTATATATAAATGTGTGTGCCTGGGGAAGTCCTGGTGTCTGTAAATGGGCTCTGCCTGCCAGGACCCCTGAGGGGAGCGCTGCCCTAGTTAACGCTGCGGCAGCTCCTGGGGCAGGCCTGGAGTGAGGGGGACACAGGTTTTCGGTGAAAATGTGCTCTTGAATAAATTAGTTCGCGTCCAGGAACGGCATCTGTTTGCCTTGGCTCGGGTGGGCTTCGAGGAGGGTTTAGGTGTGGGGCTCGGATCCCATCGGCTCCGAGCATTGTTTTGTGTTAGGACAAAAATGAGGGGTTAATTCAAACCCTTAAATACAGAAATGCCACGGGGGCAGCAACCCAGGGAGAGGGAAAGGACTGGCACTTAAACACGGGTCTCATGAAGTGAAAAACTAAGTGTTTAGAGGGGCTGAGCGGCCTGTGGGTCAGTGGCACCATCTAACAACAAACCTTCTCTTTTGTTTTAGAGGAAATAGCTGAACAGCACTGGCTGCACCTGTTTCTGCTGCAGGTAGGTTCTCAGGAGGCACCTGCAGCAGCTTGGGCTGCTTTGTGGTGTTTTGGAAGCTGTGCCTCGAATTTCAGGCCTGGTGTTGTCCCCTGCATTTCACTTGGGCTGTGGCTGATGGATTGGAAGAAACCTGGGCTGGTTACTGCAGACACACTTAATATTAAAGAAACCCACAGGCCTCCTGTCCCTCTGGGCCCTCTGAACTCAGAAGACCTTCTAATTTGTGTCATTCTGCTGCCTAATTATCACAGTCCTGTCCAGTAGCATTGCAGATTTCAGATTTCACATGCTTGGCTGGAAGCACTCGAAGAATTGCATGGCCATGTCCTCATCCTTCCAAGGATAACACAGACCTGTTGTGTTTGGCTTATGCTGTGCCATATTGTTCCCTCTCCCACTCTTTGCTCAGTCAGTCACTCGCAGCGTGTTTGGATTATGAAGGACAACGTGGAAAAAAAAAATAAAAAAAAAATCTTAATTTGATTCTCAAATCAGGAAAAGCAATTATAAATCTTTTATTTTTAAATAGTGTTTTATGGTTGGAAATTATGCGTGCCTTCTGTACATCGCTTGGAAGGGTATAAATATAAAAGATTTGTTCAGCTGTTTCTTTTTTGTAATTATAAAATGCATTAAAGTACAAATGTAGCTTTAAATCAACATTGCTCCCAAACTGCTTTTCATTGTTACATGGACTGGAAATATGAAATTAATTCGTGGCAGCTTATTAATCAATAATGTTTGCTCATGCAGGTCACTTGCTGATTTATCTCCAATTCACAGCTCATTAGAAGGTATGTAACTCTTCAGAGATGTTGTTATGTAACAGGTATGTTTTCATGGTGCTATTAATGACCTCTCGATTTAGTAACTCCTGACACAAGAACGATTTCAGAGATTATTCACATAAAATTGGAGGTCTTTTTCCATGAGTATTACATAGATTAGGTCACGGAATACCCGGTAATAAATTTACCAGTCTGTTTTTGGGTTCCACTCCCAGGGTGCCAATAAATTTCACCCAGCTGGCTGGATCAGTGTCAGGGCACGTTTTCAGGTGTAGATACACTCAGATACAAGCACCCCAGACTTTCCCATCCTCCCAGGTAGAGGTGGTACCTCCCTAATTGGTGCAATCAGCAGGTTTGATCAGTGTGTACCTGCTTTCCCCGGGGTTGTTCAGAGCATGAGAACATTGGAGCAAACACTGATCCTCGGGGAACTCTTCCCATTGCTGCCCTGGCAGCTCAGGACTTGCCTCTGCAACACTTACTCTGCACTGAAAGTTGCTGAGAGTTTGTTTTCTACACAGAAATATTAGCAGAGAATATCTTGTATCCTAATACCAGTTCCTGGAGGAGCTGTGCAGAAATCTTCCTGCAGAGCAGGTTAAGGGGTTACAAATCTGCATCTTTTGTATGACCTTTTTACACGAGGAGGGGTGGAAGGAACTGGTGCTTTGAAATGAGATGTACAGCATACATCTGTGGTGAGATTTAAAGGAGCTGATCTCAGATACAGGGAGAGCAATTTTAGTTAATGATATGACAAAAAATCGGGTTTTTTCTGTAAGAGTCTGTAGAATAGCAGAATGTCCTGAATATTCAAAGGCTTTATTGGTTGTCTTCATTTTACTCAAAATGTTGCTTGAGTATGGAAGGCTTTTGCAAAACTAAGAGAGTTTAGTTTAAATTGTTTGAAGGATTTGAAAGTCTTGCCAAGAGGCTCAAATAACCTTTAAAATGTGAATGCTTCCTGAGCTCCGAATGCTCAATGTTTTTTCAAACAATCTCCTGCAACTACACAACCCCTACTTCAGCTTGGAGCACAAGAAACCAATTCCTGTGCTCCCAAATGTGAGATGCTGCGTGCTAGGGACCACTTTTGAGCGCTCATCCCTGGGGTGGTGGCAGAGGAGCTGCATTTCACTGGTGAACTCTGATCCCGTGAGCTTTGTCAAGGAGACTCGCAAGGAATTTGAACCAGATATTTTTACATTGCGATGACATCATCCTGCTCCCTGAGGTTTCCACAAATCTTACGAGCCCTCTGTGTGCTCGTTCCTCTTAAGTCATTCTAAACGGAGCGGAATTCCACTGCAATGGTGTCATATAGTAGTTACAAAACTGGTGAATTAGATCCCGGAGTCTTGTTTATTTATACATAGATAAAGGCTTGAATGAGAATCAGCCAGCGGAGCCACAAAGGGCAGCTGCAGTTTTTGCTCCCTGCACAGGAGGGTGCTCAGCTTCTGTCTTTCTCCGCAGGAAAGAGCGATTCCCGTGGTCATTAGGACGAAGCGGAGCAGCTGTTTTCTCAACCGGTCTTTTCTTGTAGTGCCATTGAAGGATCTGTTAAATACAGTGACTCGAAAAGTGTTCAGCTGTTAAAGAATTTTGAGAAGGTGCGTGTTAATTGCTTTTGTAAAACCATCGCAGAGGTATTTAGGTCAGAAGATGTAATGATCGTGACGCTGTATCCTCTAATGGGTGTCCTTAAAGGTGCCAGGAATTTTCAGTAGAATCTTTGAAGTTTCTCAGAATTAGATTTCTTTCCCAGTCTAATGTGTTGATCTGAACGTGTGAATCATTCAATTGGACAATGAATTCTGTATGTAAACATGAGTGGATTTACTAGGAAGGAGTAGGTAAGTTTGTTAATTTATATTCCATCTGTTGTGCCTGCTGATGGTTATATCCTTAATTATTCTTTATTTGCCTTGGTAAATCACAGAATTATAGAATATCCTGAATTGGAAAGGACCCACTAGAATCACCAAAGTTTAAATCCTGACCCTGCACAGAACAGCCCCCAGAATCCCACCATATGTGTGATATGTAGTAATATATTTTAGGTTCAAACTCCAAATCAGTGGTCTAACATAACTCATAAACTGCAGTTTTACCAACTTTCTGTTTACATTTTTAGAGATCAGTTAAACAAGGGCCTTGGGTGTTGTTATCTGGTCTGATTTTAGTTAGAGTTAACATGTTCTGTCTGAAAACAATTTGATAAACCTCTGTCTTGTACAAGGCCAGCATATTCTGACCCTCTGGACACAAATCCAGTTGCTAAGGAGAGACAATCTTGATTTTAAAAAGCAGTGCCATTGTAGACAGATTTCCAGATATTTCCTGTCAGGATAAATACAAACCCAGAAATGCAGTAGGCAAAATTTTATTTGTCGTGTTGAACAGGATTGTCCCATTACCATCAGCACATAAATATTTGCTTAATTTCAGTCAATATTTACCTCACTGGTCAATAAAACTTGTCTTGCACTTCACAAAGTTAATATTTACTTGCTGGTTTTAGTTTGGTGACAACATTACAATTCTTTAATTGTACGGGGGGGCTTTTTTTTCTTCTCTTCTAACAAACAGAGAGTTTGTATTACCATGGGTGACGGTTTATTAGGAAGTGTTATCCACCAGTAAGACCGTGTTTGGCATGTAATAAGATTACCCAGATTATGCCTATAACATTTTACAAGTATGGAAAGGATTTGTTTGGGTTTTTTTTTAGAGGGTTAAATGATTAACTGTATTACCAACTTTAAAAATAATTGTTTGTGTCTGTTATGCCCACATATAGGTCATTGTTTTCTGATTTCATTAATGAAAATGGTTTAGTTGGAGAGGAGATCCTGATATTTGTATAATTTCTGGAACTATGGTTGTTCACTCTGGAATTTGTTAGGATATGGATCACACAGAAACGAGTGTCTATGATTTTACCAGAGTTGCCCTTGGTGAAATCAGGGATGGAGTTTCCTTTGACCTCAACAGCAGCAAGACACTGTTCCCAGACATTCTTGAGGCTCTTAGTGTAGGATGTTACACTGTAAAATCAGGACGGGAATGATGCAAAAGTTGCTGATTAAGGGTATCCTGTTGCTGATATTATGGATATCCAGTGCCCCCCTCATTGTTACAGAATCAGACCTCAACAGCTTGGTGAAGAGGTGATAAAAATCAGGCTGTAAAGATTAGGATGCAGATACTGATTCATAAGCAGAGGTTTCTGGAAGGCAATTGGAGTGCTCCTCTTCCTGATTTGCAAATTAATTTTCTATTGGAAAGCCCAGCACAAATTTAGCCATTTTTTCAGCTCAGTCAGAGTAAGGAGCCACACTTGTATGGCTTAGGAGGGAATCCAGAGAGGAACTTTACATCCTTTGAGTTGGCTACGCCACCTTTCCAGACGTGACACTTCACTTCCATGGAAGAATTTCCCCCCATCCATTTCTGTGTGTATCATAGTGGGCTCTGTGCTCATTTTTCAGTGGCTTAGGTATCTTATAGGCTGACAGGATGGGGTGTTTGACTCCCAACCTGCTGGAGGCTTTGTGTGCAGCATCTGGGTAAGAGGCAGGCCCAGCCACTTGGTGTCTGCTCAGAGGAGATAACAGGGTGTTTGTTCAGCAACATGTGTTATCTTGCTGTCATGTCCACTGTTCTTGCAGGGGTGCACTTAAACCCAGTGGAGTGGCAGCCTGTCTGCACTTATGTCACCTCAGAATGGTGACTTTATGCTTCATACAGTTAGAGACAAGGGGAGGGCTGTTTAATTCCGTTAATCTCATGGTCTGGGTCTTCAGCTGAACTGCAGTCACTGAACTAAATCACAGCACACCCATATCCCTCACCCTGTCAAATAAAACAGCTGTTTATGATAATGATTATCTTAATCCAAGAGTTCTAGTTTATGTAGTACTTTTCTTCATTAATGGAAAGTACTTACAAAAGTACTTATTGCTTAACCAAGAACTCCCCATCCAACACCTTAGCAGGGAGCAGAAAAGAGGCACTGACAATGAAATGCTGGCCCACAGGAAGCCTTTGTGTTTCATTGTTTGGATGGTGACACACTAGTTGTTTTCTATCACTCAGAATTGCCACAGTGCTAAGAGGTAATTGGAAAATGCATTTCTCTTTGATCCCTAATTTGAACCTTTATATAGGTCATGTAATTGTCTACACGCAACCTGCTCAGGTGACTGTTTCATTCCTGTCTGCCCTTTCTGCTGGGAGCTGAGCTTCCTCCTGCTGAACTTCACCAACTTAACCATTTCCCAGCCTCCAATGCTGCAGTCAAAGTGGACTCCCTTAAATCTGGTTTGCTTGCAGGCCCAGCCTGACACACTGGATTTGGTACAGCTGCAGAATTAACATTCAAAACTCTCATGCTGCACAGTTTTCCCACGTGCCACATAAAAATGCTGTGCAGTTCCTCTCTCCAAGACTCCTCTATTAGGGCATTAACTGGCTGTTTGCCTCCCCTTTGGTTACTGTTTTAATGTATATAATATACAGTTTTACACACTCACCCAAATGACTATATATTGCAAGATAAATACGGTAAATTATTTGCCCAATATTGGCTTAACAGTCATTTTCAAACTGTGAAAGTCAATGGAAAATAAATCTGAGAGAGGACTGGTGAAATGAAAGATGCAGAATCATGGAATGAATGAGTTGCTGGAGAATAACTTGTGCTTATATGTATCTTAATTAGTTATAAGAAAATGGAACCAGATAATGGATTTTTTTCCCCCACAATTATAAAGGAAACTGTGAATTGATGTGTCTGGTAATAGTGGGAGGTGGTGGAAATGCTCAAGGATCTGGACCATTCCTTTTACCATCTCCTGTGACTATGCTGAGTTCTCTTAACTCATTTTTGGAAGGGCAGCTTTTGCATGTTTTTGGTGGGGTTTGAGGAAGGTGTGATGGCTTCAGAAGGTATCAGTGAGTGTTTGAAGGCAGGTTTGGATGCTGTGTTTCAAAAGGTGGTGGAAGGAAATGTGGGTTTCTTTGAACCCTGATGGTTTGGATGCTGTTGAGTTTCCAGTCAGGAACAGAATGGGCCAAACCAGAGTTCAGTCTTGGATCTTTCCCTCTACTCACCCAGCATAGGCCTGTGTGCTTTCACAGTCTGCAAGTGATCCATTTAATCCTCCAAAGCAGAGAATGGGCTGGGTTTCATTCAGGACTTTTCAGGATTTCATTCAGGCTTTTTCATCACAGACTGGATTTCATTCAGGAAGATTTTTGGAAAAGTAGATCATTGGGTTTAGGAAGTAGGTGGATTTTGAAGTCATGTGGCAGGCCAATAACATCAGGAGTAGAGCCTCCTCCATGCCTTTTCCTGGCAAAAGAAGTTCTCTCAGTTTTATATTCCAAAGAAATGTTTCCTCACCTTTATTTTGCTAAGAGTTCTTTTTAGCAACCAACTAAAATTTTGGACCTTTATCAGTTTTTCAGTCCAGGCTTGTCAGTCACTCCTTCCTCTTCAGTCAGTCCCTTGTGGTCCCTCCCAGGCAGGAAAATCTCAGTTTTGCTTCCTATGGAGTTGGCAGTGAAGGATAAATCAGGAACAGTGAGGAATTCTTGCTGGTGCTGCTGTGTCTCCTGACAGGAGAGCAGAGCCACAGAGGAGGAAATAGCATCAACATTCTCCATAAAGCAGAGAAAATAGGTGCAGGCAAGTATTTTAAATTGAACTCTGATGAAATTATTGTTTATGGCCCAGCTTCTCCCTTCCATCCAGAATGTGTCATTTAGGTGATTGGGCCAGCAGGTGCAAACATAATTGAATTCAGGGAAATAAATAAGGAGGGAGGCTGGGGATTGTTTGCTAAAAAGAAGACATCTAGTTTACTAATTAGGAGGATTTATAGGATGCTGTACTTAAAATAGATGATTATTGATGGCTCATCTTAGTCATGGGAGGTGCCTTGTGGCTGCAGTTTCCTGTAGCCTGGCTGTGCACGGGGTGTGACTGCACACACAGCGATGTGACCTGGTGCTCATCCCTGGCAGGGGCTGTGCCTGGGCTGCCCCATCCTGGGAATGTCCAAGGCCAGCCTGGAGCAACCTGGGATAGGGGAAGGTGTCCCTGCCCATGGCAGGGGGTGGAAGAGATGATCTCTAAGGTCCCTTCCAACCCAAACCATTCCATGGCTCTGTGGTGGCAGCAACTCTCTGCACTGGACACTGTTGTTTTCACCTGGAAACTTTATGAAAGGCTGCAGGAAACAAAGTTATTGTCTTAGAGAGGAGGTATTAAGAGATGTGTATGTTATATCTGTCTTTGAATTAGCTACAAAGAGCAAGGAACTTGGAATTCTTAACTATAGGAAACTAAGGGGGAGATCCTGTTGAAATTCGCACCTATCTGGGTAGCAATCTGAAGGTATTGTAGTGGAAATCAGTGGTGGATATTAAACTAAAATATTTGTTAGGGGACACTGCTGAAGTGCAAGTTAAATAATTTTAGTTAATTATTTATTTTGAAGGAAGTAGTGACGATAACTCTGGAGTTTAGGCCAATATCATTCCTCCTTATTTTAATGCTCAAAGCTCTCTCAGTTGCTGGTGAGCTCATCACGGCAGCCACGGATGAATTACACATTCCCCATGCCCTTATCTAATTCATTTCTCCCTTCTGCACCTTGGAATAATTTGAATATGAAGTATATCAGGAAAACAGAGTTGTTTTCTCCTCAGTGGAGAACTCGAGCAGAACTATTCCTCACAAAGAGTAACAAGCAGCCAGAGTGAATTACCATGGATGGAGGAGGTTGCAGCTGAGCTTGTAAATATTACTTTGAGAGACTTACATTTCCTTCTGGAAGGAAAGAGCATTAAGGGACATTTTGAAATGTAGAAAGGGAATAATAGCAAAAAAACCTCCCTAAGATAAATTTGGCTCACCAGCCTTTTTGCTATTTGGTGCCTGACATTCATTTTTTGAGATATATCAGTCACATCAAGCTGAGGCCAGTTGAGTTTTATGTGCCTGGTAAAAGGGAGCTGATTCACAAGGATCTGGTCCATTCTCTTCTGTCACCTCATAATTCTGTTACCGTGTCTGTACATTATTTCAACCAGCCAAACACATTCTTTAAAACAATTTGTAGGAAAATAAATGGAAGTTTCAAAGTAAATATTTTAATATTCCTTCTCATGCATTCAGTTGTTCTGTTGAGCTTCTGTACTGCATATTTCTCCAGGTAATTTGTACTGGAGTAAAATAGTGATTGAAAATTCAGATTGGAAATAGATTCATTTGATATTTCAGAGGGTTATGATTTAAGTTTTCCTTATGCCCAGCATCGCATAAATGAATATACAAGGAGTGAGAATGCACTTCAGGGCTGGGGCAAACCCCCAGTAGGAGCTATGGAATAAGAGAGTCCTTTAACACAGCAGACTTGCACTTTGCATTTGGCAGGGCTGGTCTGAACAGGGGCTTACAATCCCCCTGGAGTCTGGCTCTTTCTGGATTTGGTAGGAACCAGTAGGTCTGGAGGGGTCTTGATCTCTTTGCCATTCCTCCTTCTCCTCAGGAAGTGCAGCCATTTCACTTTGCTTCCACAACCTCCCTCTGGGTGCAGCCTGTGCTCCTGAAAGGCTGGTGTGTCCCACGGACAGTCCAGCTCAGTGTAAAAGCTATTTTAGCTCATGATTCAATTGCCAGATTATCCAGACTGTGTGTGTTTTGTATGTGAGTCATACAGACTTAGACTTCAGTGTTTGTGCTACCTGGTTTTGGTGGGTTTGTGTTTAATGCAACTCAAAGTTGTAAAATGGGTAAGTTGGAGTCTCTAGAGGAGCTGCCAACGTGCATTTGCCCGAGTTTGTTCAGGAGTGGAGGAGAGAGAGAATTCCAGGCATGTCACCCTGCCTTCACAAGTCTTCAGAGATCTCCAGGGTGGACTTAGCCATGTGTGTGAGGCAGTAAAGAGCACTCAGTGTGTGCATGTGTGTGCTCAGTCCATGTGATCCATGTCATCCAGGGATCCTCCTGTCTGGACAAACGTGTCCATCCGCCCTCTGGGCAGAGTCCCTAGGGGTGGCACTAATGGGCAGCTGCAGTTGGGATCACCCAGCACTCCTGGTTTAGTGGAGGTGCAGAATTTCCTCTCTGACCTCCCCCCAGAACAGAAAAAATACTGCATTTGAACATTCCTCCTTCACTGACTGTTGGAGACAACACTTAGCTGGTGATTGAGGTGTTCCTCCCAGAAATCTGCATTTCCCGGTGTTCCCTCATCCTCAGGTGACAAGAGGTAGGAAGGAGGGGGGAATGGAAAGAGAGGCTTTGCTTGCTCAAATCTTGACTTCAAAAGCAAAGCTGAAGAAAGCAGCCCTGGTGCCCGGGTCTGCAAAGCAGGGCCCAGGGATGGCCTGCTGGGGCTGAATTCTGTCCTGGGTATTGTTCACACTTCCCTGCTCTGACAGCATTTTAGCTTTGTTGTTCAGTTGTGTGCATGGATGCTCTGGCACCGTCTCCCATCGTGGGAGAGCCTTTCCCCTGCTGCAGAGTTTCTGTGGCATCTCCTCAGCACAGAAATTGTACCTTTCCACTGGCCCCTCACGTAGCAAAACCTCATTCTCCTCACTGTTTTTCCACATTGTGTACCCATGGAGGCTCCTCCTGGACTTAGTTCTAAAGGAATAATTGTACCATTTAAATATTAATCATCAAAATTCTTCTTTTGTTGTTAAACCGATATTAAAGTAGGACAAAACTGATTTGCAGTTTATGGTTTATTCCAGAGTTGCTGGTGTTGCAGCTGCTGTCCTGTTCCAGCAGTGCTGGCACTGCCAGGAGGCACAGAAATGTAGATTTTAATCAAAAAACTGTCTCTGAGATACACTTCAGTTCAATTATAAATTAAGCTCGCCTTGTGAAATCCCAAGCTGTTAAAAAGGGTAAGTGGCTGCAGTGGCCTCTGAAACAATTCAAACCCTCATCTTTTGCCAGGATGAGATTCCAGTGTCATGGAATTGGGTGTCTTTTCCTCCCAGATTGTTATTTAATCGCTATATATTAGCTTTCATTGCCCTTTTGATATGTTTAAGCTCATAAACTTCTCATTGACGGGATTGAATTTACCATGATGTTGTTACTTTTTATGAATGGAATAAATCAATATCAGATCCGTTGGGTTTGCACTGAATTGTTTATTTTAAGGGCTGTTTAAACTTTACTGAAAGAAAATGGAGACTCTGATGCCCAGACCTCCTCTTTAATGCTCACAATTTGGTGACACTGAGATCCAACCTGCCTCAACCAGCAAGTGCTGAACGTGTTATCTAGAGATACAAGGCTAATAAAATTTCCTAACATTCTTTGTAATGTGATACATTTTGCAGTATTCCCAATATATAACATTTAAATACTTGCAAGCTACTTTATTATTGTAATAGAGCTTTTGTTTCAGTATTAGGGAATAGTCCAGAGTAAGACTGGTTTTTCCCCTGAAAATAGTAACTCTGTCTTGAAAATATCTGTCTGATATCTCCTTCTATATGAGGAAATAGTAACTCATTTCCCTTGGAGGTTGTAGTCCTCAAATAATCTGTGCAAACCAGCTGATTTCATCCATGAATTTGAAGCACAGAAACATCCTTGGGGTCATTTTATCATTGAATTTTAGGATTGTGGTTTCTTGCTTTTCTTGTTTGTTTAATAATAACTAAACCCCCCTGTTAATCAGGTGATATAACCAAGTGCTAAACCCTGCCTGCTGGATATAAAAGTTGGGAATCCTTACACCAGGGTAATGCTGTGATAACAGCCTGGGCTTGCTGGAGGTATTTGTTGGGCTCCAGTGCTGTCCATGCAGGTTTCTCCCCCGTTATTTATACATCTTTATTATTGTATTAAGTAGCTAATTAAATCTGGTCAGGTTAACCTTTCTTGGTGATTAGGAGTAGGCATCTCAGCCACTGAAAAGCTAATCATTTGGAGTGGAACATCTTGTTCTTGTTTGAATAAATATCTGTGTTTACATTCACACAGCATTAATCACTTGAACCAGACTTTTTTGGGGGAAGAGAAAGAGGGTGCCCAGAGCAGGTTTCCAAATGCTGGGTGTGGGAATTATAAAGGAGATGCCTTTCCCTTCATTCCCCTCCACGGGCAAAAAAAAAGGAGACATTTTGAATTAATAACCCAGAACTCAAAGTACACAGAGGGCTGTGATTTGTTTTCAAATAACTCTAAAAGCAGAGTCCTCCAGGCTGACCCTCTGAACTAAGCCCTGTTTCCTCGGTGAGAATTCTTCAGCAGTAGCGTTCCAGTATTTTCCTGGTGGAGCACTTTTCATTCTTTTCCAATTATTGCTGTTATTATTTTATAACTATTTGTCTTTGTTCTGTGGTCTGGTCTTTTGTTGAGCACCAGTGAAAGCTCCTTGGTCCTTTTCCCTGTCCTTCCCCTTTGGTTTGAGATTTTCTGCCAACTCTTCTGCCCTAAAGCCTTTTATTTTTCTCCCTGTTTTTCTTCCTGCAGCAGCTGGATCTTGCCTGGTACAACCATTGCCCTTATTGCTCATGGAGTCGTGGATCCCTAAAAATGCTCCATATGTTGTGGCTTTTGTCATCAAGGTTGGAAAGACCAAAAGGAGAGATGTCAAAGTGACCTTCTCTGTCCATCAGAGCCTCAGGAGCATTTCAGTTCCTTTATGGGAAGGACCCGATAGCTCAACCGAGGATGTTTGTACTGAAAACTATTTTATTTTGAATGTGAGATATTGTTTCTAAACTATTGCCTCTCAGCAAGGAAGGAGATCTGGGAGCTCAGTGCTCTGTGGTCCAGAGAGCAAGTGGGATGTTGGGAGCTGTTAGAGAAGAAATAGAGTAAAACCACAGAAGAGTTCTTGATACCCCCCTACAAACACCCTGTGTGTGTGTGTGAGTGCTCTGTGCCTCCACAGGGGCATGGTAAAGCAGCCAAAAATGCCAGGGCCTGGCAGATGTGGTGGATGTGAACCACATTCCCCTGTTCCTGCCACAAAAGGCCTCCAAGGCATTTAACGATGTAACTTTTATGCTGTTCCTTTTTGGATTAAAATGGTCTTCTGTAAGTGATTTTATGATACATATAAATATTATGGTTATCAGTCTTCACAGTTAAAATAAGGCTCTTTTCCTTGGCAGGAGGAAGGCTATACATGCAAATTCAGTTTCCTGATGCATTTCCACTAACTCTGCCCTTCTGTTCTGGCAGAATTAGGAAAAACTGTATTTTTTGTTTCATCTTTTATCCATTTCTTTATGCATCGTGTGTTCTTTGATTCTCACTTTATTTCTGGTTTCATTATCTTTCCCAATCTTTTTCTTTTTCATGGGTACATTTGTGGCTGCATTTTTTTTCTTTATTTTGTTCACTTTGCTTTGAACTTTCTCCCAAATCCTTCAGTTTTGCCCTTTTTACCCAGACCTTCATATGCACATTGAGCCATCATTTTTCTCTCCTTCCATTTCCACTTCTTTTCTTCTTCTACTCCAGTATTTATCTTTTCCCCTTCCCTCCCTAAAGATGCCACTTTCCCTCAGCATTTGTGGTTGTTTTTCTTTCCCTGCAACTTTCCTCTCCTTTTCTTGGTATTTTGTACCTGAACAGGAACTTTGGCCTTGAGTTTTTTCCTTAACAGTGCAAAACTGGGCAGAAACTCCCTTAAAACTGTGTGGGTCAGGGTATGTCCTCACTGACCTGTGGCATGAGGGTGACTGAGAGAAAATGAATTCCTGCTGAGCAAATTTAAGTTCTCCTAAAAATTCAGGCTCCATCCTTCCAGCTGGAAACTAGAGAATATAATGGGTTGTTACAAGCTGTTAAAATCTGAGACCGAGGAGGGGGAATAGGCTGAAGTTATTCCATGGATTGTTCTGTTCTTTGTGGGAGGCTGTTAAAATAAAGCAACAGTATAAAAGATGAATTATATACAACTTAATGTAAAGCTGTTTGAAGCCATTATGATATTTCTTCCCTGATTGTCTAACATTTGTGTACTTTTAGAAAGTTTTACATTTTTTGGTTCTTTCCGAGCATTATGAAAATTGTACTGAGAGGAGTAAATTCATCTGCATAAAATTGACTGCAAAGAGCAATTAGTCCTTCATTAATATGCAAATTTGGTCCAGTGCAGATTCATCTATATATGAGGCTTAAATATGCAAGTCAGTCTTGCTGTGCGAGAAGCCCAGATGCTTTTATTTACTTTGAAATTGAGGGATTTGGTTAATGATGTTGTTGACAGGAAAACTTGAATAAATTTGATGATCACCATCTTTCATATTAGACGAGGCCCATGGAAAAAAATTACCAAGTAAAATACCAATTTTATTTGGTAATTTCCTATTACCAATCTAGTAATAAAATGTAAGATACAAAGTAATAGAGTTAGATTTCCTAATGTAGTTATCCTGAGACTTAAACTGTTCCCCAAAGATAGAGCCATTTTTCTTAAACTTTGTTTTTCCAGAGGGTAAAGACATCTCCATAAGCTGTGTGAATAACATGCTGCCTAGAGATTTAATATTGGAAAGTTGGCTCTGTGGCTTGTTTCACTTGGGGAGAGTCTATAAACCTGGGAATGGAAAAGCAGGAGCTCTGGAAATGGCTCTTCATCATCTCCCTTCAATTATCTGTGGACTCTCCTCAAGGGCTGGGGTGAGTTCTGTGCTCTGACCCGCTGGGGCCAGCCTGGAAGTTCTCTGAACACATGGCCAGTTATATTTGGATCACCTAAGCTGCCTAATGAACATTTGCCTAAATATCTTGAAATCTTTACAGCCCTTAGCATTGAAACTTTCTTCCTGCCATCACTGGCCATGGCCTGGCTCAGGGAAGCAGGATTTTCCCTTCCCATTAATGGGATGTGTCCCATGCCTTTCCTCCTCTCCTGGCTCCTGTCCCAGTGGCTCTTCTGGCACATCCAGGATTGCCCTGCTTTTGCCCAGAAATGCCACAGCACCATCACTCACTCAGGTGTGGGCAGAGTTCCCTTTGCATTTGTCAGCCTTGTTTCCCCTGCAAGGCACCATGAGCTATTCCTCCTCATGTTTCTTCCTTCTTTTTCCCCCCTGTAGTTTCCTCAGGCTTAAATTTAGCTTTGGCTTAAGCAACCTGGTCTTTGACTTCAATCATGCCCACTTTTTCCTGGACTAAATTTGATGCTGTGTCTTGCCTGTGTGGGGCATTGACACTTCCACAACAACAGAGAAATGTAGTTTAAATGGACTGAACTCTCCGGCAATTTATAAAGCTCTGGTTGGAACTACCCAAGGACAAGTTAATAGATTAAACCATTTGATTCCTCTGACTTCCTGGCACAGCTGGTTGGGATATAAATCCTCCCAGCAGTGAACAGTTAGTTTCCAGATCCTTAATGTGCTCTATGAGGCAAACAGTTTATACAGCTATGGGAAGGGAAGGAAAATCCAGTGGGACACTCAAAGTGATGTGCCTGTTCACGTGGTTGTGGTGGGGGCTGGCAGGTGAATCCATGGAATTGAGTTTTTGGGGAGTACATGAGGGGTCTGCTGCTTTGGTAAAGTTATCCTGTAAGGAATCTGTCCTTTTTAGCATCAGAATGAGGCACTGACAGCTGTCAGAGGGCAGTTTGTTTGCAGCATTTCATATTTTAGGAGGTGAAAAATTGATTAAAGGTGAAACTTTAAAGACACAACATCTGCACAGACTTAAAGAGTCTTTGCCTTTGAGAACACAGAGCTGTTGGACAGTCTCTAGTATTTTTCAATACCATCCACAGCAATCTTGGCTTCCTGCTCTAGCTCCCAAAAGGCAGAAAATATTAATTTTGAAATACATTAACAACAGGCATCTCAGCACAACCTGAGGTTGTCTCCTATCAACTATGTAATCTTTATATTCTAGATTAATAAACACTTCAGCCTTGGAGTTTATTAGTCCAAAATATATTTATTACCTCATAAATTCAAACCCCCTCCAGTTACCATCTAATTAAACTGCAGTTCTGTGCATGCTATCTTTGGGGATGTATTAATAATGAAATTATCTCCTGAAACAGTAATTACATACTTTGTGCATTCTTTGCCACACTTGTTTCTGTGTCTGTGTGATGAGTGGGGCTCACAGTGCTCCATTGTTTTGGGCTCCTCCAGACTCTCTGTGTGTCCAAGGGTAAGTAGGATTGGTTTTCCCTCTTAGGAGAAGAGGGAGAGAAGTTTGTGCATTTTTGCACTTGGAAAAGGGAAGGACCAACACCTTATAGGAACAGTTATGGAATGTGATCGTGCAAGTGGTTTTAGCCCATGTTTTCTCCTCACTCTTTGAGAAGATTACTCACAGGAGGAAAACCTCTGTGCAGGACCTGCCTTGTAAAGCACTTGTGGCTGCAGCTGCCAAAAGGTGAAGACAACCCCTTCATCTGCAGGAGAATATTCATTCCTGGGGCTTCGCTGGTGCCATCCTTTGGAAAAAGGGAAACAGTCTTCAATCCTTCCTCATCAGAGAGATGTACTTACAGTTTAATGCAGTGGTAAGTGTACTCCCTGTCTTCTGATTCAGACTTACTGACTCTGCCTGTGCTTTATCAGGGCTGTGCTCCCATCCTCTCATCACACGCTGGCTGATTGTGGATTGACAAGATTTCTCTTGCTCATTGTTTCTTCTTCACTTCCTCCAGAGCGAGGTGCTGTGCTCCTGCCCGCTGTGCCCTTCCTCCAGAGCGGGGTGCTGTGCTCCTGCCCGCTGTGCCCTTCCTCCAGAGCGGGGTGCTGTGGTGCCTCCCCTGCGCCGGGAGAGGCTGGGGAGGCAGCAGGCTTTGCGCATACCTCCCCGGGATTTTTGGAGCCGCTTATCTCCAGGTCAAGTACAGCTGTTGAGCAAGAGTGTGAGCGTGTGATTCCTGTTGACACAGGCTCCTGGCAGAAGGGGGTTTGCTCTCTGTTGTGCTTCCAGGTGCTGTATTCCTCAGGTTTGTGCTTTGGGGATCCATCTGTTGGGGGAATGTCCTGCTTTGTGGCTGCTCTGTTGTCTTGTCTTCTGTCCAACCTTCTTCACTGCTGTTGCTGGGGCTGTGTGTTGGGAGAAGGGCACTTCTCACCAGTGTCTTCACTGAAGCTTTTAGGTTTATCCTGCACCAGCTTTGCCTCCTCCCTGGTTTTCTGCTCTGCAAGGTCCGATGCCTTGCTGGAATTCCATTGCCAAGTCACACTGTGTGAAACACGCTGATAATGGGACCATCGCCAGTACTTATCAAACATCAATCAATCCTCTAGCAAGTGATCTAGTTAGATAAGGCTTTTTTAGACTAAGCATGCTGAAACTTTTGATACATGGACACATAGGAGCCGGTTTTATACTGGTCATGGAATCATAGAATTGAATTATTTCTAATATGATATCAAGTAGTGGTCACTCACTTCATACAAAGGGATTTGATTGAACTCCCAGCTGGAATTCCATCTCCACTCCTGCCCTGCAGTTGCAGCTTGATGCTTTCCTTGCCTTTTGCAATCACCAGGGGCTAAGTTTTCAAGTCTTCTCTTTTTGGTTTCACTGTAGAATCCTGCAAGAATTCTGCCAATAGCAAGGCCAGTGTGTTTGAAAGCAGATGATGTTCCTACCTAAAGCCTTCTAAACCTGGTCAGACTTGAATATCTAAGTATTAAGAGTGACTCAAAACTGTAGCTTTGATTTCTATATTTCCAATGCATCACAAGAAGGCTCTATTTGCTTTATCCAGTAATTTTCATCTGCCAGCAATCACAGGGATTTAAATCAGATTGTTCACATGGGTGAGTGTTATTCTTTGAAAGTAAAAATGCGTGACAGGCTTCTGTATTTTGTGAGTAGATATTTGTAAACTGCAAGATAAAATGTAATTATTGTATGCCACATATGTATTACAGGATCTCAAATGGCTTTATCAGCCTCATGTCTGGGAATTCACCTTCTGAGACTGAACATCTTGTGCTCATTGTCTTAGTAAAATTAGTGTCTGATGCCACTTGGCCACACTGTACAGTGGAACGTTCCCATTGTATTAAATAGAAAATATTTGGAAAGAATAATTAGATTTATGACATATTATTCAAACATTCATTATCATTATTGTTATTATAATCACCATTATTATTATTATTACTACTACTACTACTAAGGGTTAATTACTGGTTTGTGTAAATCTCCTGATTTCAAAGCTCTCACCAGTCTAATGTTTCTGATGGCTGTGGATGGCAAAGGGGGTCTGTGTGTCCCCAAAACAGCCGTGTCCTGCCTGGGCTGTCACATTACTGTGTTTGGCATTGCTGTCTGGTTTGCCAACTTTCAAACCAGACCCCTTTCTGAAGTGTTTTTCTTGATGTGAATAAATCCACTGCAGAATACTCACAGAGGAAGAGATGTTTGTTGTTAAGCAATTATTTCAGATGAAACAGAGAAGGGTGATATTACAGTCTGAGGTTCTTTTAGCCACAGGCATGAATCTGAAGATGAATTCTGGGAATTTAGGGAAGGAAAAGACTCTTTGTTTGTTTTTAATTTTTTTCCTTCTTGTCCTCTGTATTTTGCAGTGATTGCTCTGAGTCTGGAAGTTCTCAGCTTGGGAAGAACTTCATGGCTGAAGGGATGAAGACAACGACATGAAAGCCTTTGCCCACTCATGGCAATTGCCCTGGAGACAAACACAGCTCAGAAGACAAATGTTATGAGCTACCTGTAAGTTCTGGTTCACTAAACAGATGAAGAGCCAGAGATACTTCTGAACTTGCAAGTGAAATTTATTCTCGAGGTGATGGCTGAGCTCATTATCTGCTCCTCTTTCTAAATGCAAAGTAAGGAGTGAAATGCCCATGTATTCTATATATAACAGCTGACATGTTTTCTGCCTTCCTGTGTTTGCCTAAAAAGTCATGGATAATCAATTTGATGTGCAAAATACACTGCAGGGATGAATTCTGATACATATCACTTGCCATGTCTGTGCTGTTTTGAGAGGCAAAAACTTCCAGAAAAGGAACAGCAATGGAAATCTTCCTGATAATTTTCTCATCAGTGTTTTTTCCAAGGACATCTCTGGAGGTGGATTCTATAGACAGTGTTTGGGTTTCTTCTCCTCCCTGAGTGGTTGGATCTGTGTGTGTCAGTTATTTTCTCTCTTTCTTGCTGTATTAGAAATCAAAGTTACCTCATCACTTCAGGAGAGATATTTATATATATTTATATATATATCACTTCAGTCCCCATAATCCTAACTAGGAAAAGCTCATCCGAAACATTTACTTTGCAGACTGTTTTTGTTATTTAAACATGTGTCTAAAACAACTTTAAAAATTCCCTCCATGTATTACAAATGAATTCCCATCTTATTGGTGCTGAGAAGCAGAGCAGGCAGGAGCCAGCAGCAGACAGATGTGTTTGTAACAGAGGTCCTTGTTTAATAAATAATAGATTGGTTGTAATGAGACTTGTGGTCTTAATAAACTCTTAGGCTGCTTTTAACACAGCCAAAGTAAGTTTAAAGTCTGATTTATTAGTCCTAACCCTATAAGATCACTTTCTGCCTTGCTTATTTACAAGGACAGAAGCCAACATTTTTCTTATTTTGAGATAATTTCTCACAAAATAGAGTATCTGTAGCTCTAGTGAATAAAAGGGAAATTTTTATGGATGAAAAGCATGAGTGATAATCCTGACTGGGACCAAAAAGTGAGGTTAGATTTAGCTCTGTATTAGTCTCCTCCTTTCTTGGAAATCCCTCTTTTTGCCAGAACATCCACCAGCATTCTGTAGACTGCCAAAATAAGGTCCTAATATTTCACAGAGTTGGTGTGTCCTTGTGCTGCAGAGAAACAGCTGGATGTTCTGTGTCACATTGTGCCCAATCCACCTCTGTTGTTGTCATTTTAATTGCTGGGGCTGTTTTTTTAAGTCCTCTACAGAAGGTCTTTGTAGTGACAAGCGCAGAGTTTCCGCTCGGTGGGCACACATAAAGAATGCTGCTGCTAATTGGAGGGGGACTAATGCAGTTATGATTCCAGCAACATTTAAGGTACATTGTTAAAGGACACGTTTTGGGGCTGTTTGTGTTGCCACAGAACGTTTTACTCGTGGGGGAATCTGGTGGGGAAGGTTTTAGAACAGAAAACACTAATTCTGGCATTGCGGAGGGTGGGAGGGAGAGACAGAAGTTTAATTTCTCTAACTTAAATATCCAGTATTAAAGTTCAGCAATTTATTTTCCTCTTTGTTTGTTATAATTCTTAATTGCTGACTTGTGAAATAGCTTGTCTGTGAAAATGGAAAAGAATGGACAATGTCAGAAAAGCTCCCTTTTCCCTGCCCTGAAGAACTGCAGCCACAGCGTTTCATGTGGGAGAGAACTCCTCAAAAATCCCTTCTTTCCCAAAGGAAGGAGGTTGTTATTCAATAATTTAGTCTTCTGGGGTTTCCCCCCTGGCCATTCTGCCTCTGTATCTGTAGACCTCCCAATTTCTAAAAGCTTGAAGAACCTGGGACTACACTTTCCTTTTTTTTTCATAAATGACATTTCCATGGAATACTTGGCTATGGATTAACAGTTTTGCAGTTATGTGCCCAAAATTGTTTCCCCTTAATGCTGATTTATTTTCTCCTTCCACCCTCTTCTCGGGTGGCAGAACGTCTGGAGCCTCATCTTGAGCAGCCTCAGAAGGGCCAAAGGTGCTTCCTTTTCCAGGTCACTGAGGGGTTTGGGGAGATGTGATTTTTTTAGCACGTAAACAAGGAATCACAGCTATTTCCATGAGAAGAATCACAGGGATGACAGGGCTTCCCCCCAGAACACTCCCTGTGTAATTGCTGAAGACATTCCAAGCCACTCTAACGAAGTGTACTGTCTGCCAGTCATTATGTTCTCCTTGGAAGACCATCTGTTGCACTTCAAATATGTAAAGGTCTGCTATCATTTATTGCTCCAAACAAATCCACTCCTTTGTCTGATGGGCTGGAGCTCCTGAATGGGGACTAAAGGTGCTTTCAGTCACAAAGGGCAGGGTATTCCCTTTCCTGGCCCTGTAAGGTGCTCATTCAGCTCAAATTTCAGAATACAAACAGTGATTGAACTCGTTTCAGAGCTTTGGAATAATTTCAATTTATTTGGCAACAAATTGTGAACAACAACAACAAAAATGTGAAATATATTTTTTTCTGTTAACTCAGTCAGAAGCACATTGTAAGATTGTTGCTTCTGGTGAAAAAAACCTGTCCATTGTAGTGGTACTCAGGCTTGACATACACTGACATTTGAATTAAAATTGTGCTGCTTTAACTAGATTGTTTAATTGGCTTATTTGTATCTGAAACTAGTGATTCAAAGAAACTTTCAGTAGTGAAAAATAGAGTCAGCAGCTCACAATGCTAGACCCTTTCTTTGATAAGAACATGTCCTTTACAAGGATGTAACACTTCCTTGTACAGTCGTTATTTATAAGTTAACTAGGATCCTTTCCAGGAATTAAATGAGCAAGATCAGGCATTAAATGATGATTTTTCTTTGTTTTTCCTGCTGCAGACTTTAAAGAGGCTGTACAACCATTCATCTCAGATTGGAGAGCAGAAGCATTGTATTTTCACAGCAGAAAAGTTCTGTTCAGAGATTTCCAGCCAGAGAAATACATCCCAATTTCTGTGTGATTAGGGAGTGGTCCTATCTTATTCCCTTTCTCCTCTCTCCCTTCTCCTCACTGCAAAGCAGTTAATGTTCTGGTCAGAGGGAATAATATGTTAGATCTTGAATGTCAGTAGCCCCAGAGATTCTGACAAGACTATTCATGTGCATTCATACGTCTTAACCAAAGCTGACACTAAAGAGAGCAAGAATTCTCATATTCCTCTTTTTATTGCTGTGCATTAAACCCACATCTCCTCTTGGAGGACTCTGCTGAAAAATGACATGTTCCCCATTTGAGAAAGGCATTCTGGCAAGGTCTAAACAAAGCAGCTGGGCATCAGCGTGGCACGGGGCAGAGGCTCCTGTGAGAGCTCCCACGGGCTGCTTTGCACCACAGTGATGGCACCCTACAAGTGCTGGGAGGGAAATACTAACAGGAAACAAAGAGGAATTTTTGGTGCTAATTTTATATTAAATATTAAGCACTCCTCTAATTTCTTGGAGCCATATAGCACGTGCTTATAGGAATACTTGGATTCTGGTAACTCGAGGTGGTTGTTTTCTGAGAGACACACCCAGTGTGAATATTCTGCTCTACCCTTCACTCTGGGCATATTTTACACACACTTGTGGCATGGTGTGCAGCACATGTTTGGGTAACTTTGCAGTGATCTGTTAAAGCCAGGTAGACAATTTTCACAGCAGTGGGAATTCTAATCTTCTGGTTTCAAATTGTTTGCTAGGAGTGACTAAGGCAGACTAGGTGGCTCTGGGCACCTCGCCATTCTTAGGTAGTTTAATTTGTTAAGAATTATCTTTCTTCCCACCCAAATCCCCTTGAAACCATTTGGAGAAGAGAACAGTTGAACAGTTGCCAACAATAAGTCCTGCTGAGAACTCTGTATCCTCCTGACAGAACTGCTGGTGCCAACTGGAGACCGACTGGCACGAGTGTGAACTCTCCACCACTTGATCTATTTGCTTCACATGGACCAATTACAATAATTACCACCTCTGCAGCTGAAGCTGGAGCACTCACTCTGCACTCCATACCTCAGGTTGCTGGCAGTGTGTTCTGTCCTATAATCTCAATTTTCTTTGAATGATTAAGTAGAACGTAAATACTTCGAAAAAGTAGGAGAGAGTCTGAATGGAAATCAAAGGCTGAATAATGCCATTGTTTTTCATGTTGCTATTGTTAAGCTGCATTTCTTTCTATTTAATCTTTATTTCTAAAAGGCAGCATCTTCTTTTAAGTTTTCCACAGAGATTCACCAGAAGATGCTGTAGTCCATTGACTTTTATATTCAACGGTGGAGTATCTTTTAATGTGAATGGAAGAGCAATATGAGTTCCCACTTTTTGTTTTGATGGGTTTAAAAATATAAATATTTCCTTCAAAATAAATACTTTTGACTAAAGGGGGAAACCATCCATCCTTTCCTCCTTTTGGCTGGATGTTTCCATACGAGGCTGCAGGGATATAAACCCAGGATGAGTGACTGGCATTAACTGCCCAGCTTCTGACAATTCCATTGGGTTCAGTCTGATGCAACAGGGACCAGCTTGCCCTCACCCCGTTGTCCTTCCAAGAGAGTAGTTAATTTTTAAATTGGATCAGCAGCTGGTTTTTTTAACCAGTGAAGTTTCTATTGCACAAAGAGAAACCTAAGACTGAGCACAAACTGACTTGCCTGTAGCTTTCCTAATGTGATTGCACTGCACAGTGTAGATACTAAAATTTATATTAAAATTTCTTCATGCAGTTTCCCTCTAGGGAGAGGGAGAGGGAAGGGAAAGGCTACATGTGACAGATGCTAATTATGCAGCTTAATGCACTTCTGGAAGTTGCAGAGATGAGAACTCTGTAAAAACCCATCCACAAAACAAAGAATATTTTCAACAGCATTTTTTCCACAATGCTTGATTTTTATCTGCCTCCTCCCTGTGTTTCAAGAGGCTTTCTTTCCCAAAGAGCACCCACAGTATTCAAAGGGCAGGTGATGTCTAAGCTCCAAAATTTGCCAAGCGTGGAGATGACTGTTGTCCATTGTGTCTTACTGTTCTGTAGTGCCATACATGGAATTGGGAGAGAAGGGGCTTCTGGTGCAGATACAGGTCAAGAAGGGAGGGGCTTAAAAATTCTTTAGTTGATGTGTTTTCTTTCCTTTTTCATTGATATTTTATTAATTCTTTATCCTGTATTTTTTGGGAGCATTATGTTCTGCACTTGACTGTGCTGGGATCCTGTAGAAGGACTTATCGGGATGAGCATGTCAGCACCAATGAACTGGATCCCAAACTGAGACACAAGGTGGGTTCCTCCAGACTGGGAGGTGAATCAGTGCCAAACCCAGCTAGATACTGATCCTCTCCCCCAGACCTTAAGCTGTACTGTTTGGGGCAAAAGAAATATATTCCCACATGGGGAAATTTGGTGCCATCCTGAAATCCATGGGGAGATTCAAGAGCACTTCAAGCCCACACCGAGCCATCGAGTGGGATTTCCCTTCCCTCTACCAAACCCCGGGATTCCTTTTCCTCTTAGAGGTAAATCCACATCAACTCCTGTGTATTAATGCCAAAAGCTGCTTTCTTTTATCTCCCCCAAAGCTTGGGATTTCTCCCTCTGGAAGGGTGACTTCCCAACCTCCCTCCATGCAGGAGATGACCGCGTTAACGATGGCAGAGGCATCGGACCTTCAGGGGCCTTGGTGTGGCTGTGGGCAGCCTTGGAGGAGCACATTTGGAGTGAATCCTCCTCTTGCCATGGTCCTCATCTGCTGTCACCACGGAGGAAACCATCTGTTCCCCTTGGAAAGGGGTTTGGCTGCACATGCCCTCCCCCCGGTCCCGGCTCCGTCCCCAGCTGCCGTGTTTCGGCGAGCAGCGAGGGAATGAATCTCCTGCGTTAAAAATACCCCGGGTCTATTTAGATGAAAAGAAGAATCTTCCTTGCCTACACTGATGTACAAAAATAGGCTCAGTGTGAGTAAATCTTCAAAGTTTCTCTTGGTGAAAATATCCAGCCTTGCCTTTTTTTTTTTTTTAATTTTTTTTTAACTTATAAGTTTATTTATAGAGTGTCCTTCTTTCCTCCTACTCTATCAAGACATTTGCAGAAGGTTGTCGCTCATCTTGTTCAGGAGTCCTGAAATAATTTGCAGGGCCTTTGAAACATCATCGTGTTGCATAGTTGTGATGCAATGTGCTGCTGTTGCATGGAGGGATCGTATTTTAATGTGAATGTCACGTTAACTGAGACATTCGGGCCTTCCTTTGCCTTCAGGTGCCTTGCACTGGTTTGTATTTGCAGTCAAAAAAAAATTCTGCATATAGTAACTTAAAATTTTCCATTCCACATGCAAGGCATTGCAGAGAAAATTAATGTGTAATATGAGAAGATTAACAGGATGCATACACTTTCCAAATATCTCTTAAAAATAGCTTTCACTGTCACTGTAGCATCTTAATTCTGAATAATCTCACAGTCCTTCTGCAAATCTGTGCATATAGTAACAGAGTAACCACCTACTTCATCCTCTTGAACTGCACAATATGTATCTGGGCACGAAAAAAACCTGGATTTTGGAGTAAGTTCTGCTTTGGCAGAGAGGATGGCTGTGGGACTAGTGAGAGCATTAGTGCCTGCATTAAATATTAATGCCAGCCTTCCCAGTACTTGCCTATCTTTTTAAAAAGGTTCCAAGATCCTTAGTATGGAATTTGCTCTGTGGTGCAAAGCACCAGCACAGGTCTCGGGAAGCCTCTGCCAGGAGGTGGAAGTTGCAGAGGGGGAGCCAGGGCGAGTGTTCCTGGTGCTGGTGGGACACTCTGTGCCCGGACTTTGGCCTGGCACTGCTCCAGGACGATGCCCAGGAGCCCTGTCAGGATCAGGGCCCAGCGAGCCTGGGGATAAATGTCTTAAAAGAGGTGCCAAGAGGATGGAGCAGGCTCTTCTCCGTGGTGCCATCCCATAGGACCTGAGGGAACGGGCACAAACTGATGTCCAGGAAGTTCCACCTGCACATGAAGAACAACTTTGCTGTGCAGTGACCGAGCCCTGGAACCCACTGCCCAGAGAGGGTGTGGGGTCTCCCTCCCCAGAGATATTCCAAGCAGGACCCAGTGCCGTGTGCTCTGGGATGCCCCTCCTTGGGCAGGGAGGTGGGACCAGATGAGCCACTGCAGTCCCTTCAGCCTGACCCGTGAGCTGTGATTCCATGATCCCAGGAGCTGAGGTGGGACTGGAACCCCCAAAACTTGAACCTTTGGGACCTGAACCCCTAGGACTGAAACCCCCAAAATTTGAACCCTTGGGACCTGAACCCCCGGGACTGCAACCCCTGGGACTGGCACTCCTGATAACCAAACCCCCAAAACTTGACCCCCTGATACCTAAACCCCCATACCAACCCCCCAAAATCTGAAACCCCAAGACTCAAACCCCCCACACCCAAACCCAAATAACCAACCCCCTAACACCTGAACCCCCAAAACCCAAACCCCAATACCTGACCCCCCCAAACCCAAACCCCCCAATCCTGAC
>JAWWEW010000048.1:2771277-2799216 GCA_035583185.1 Anabacerthia variegaticeps | reverse complement strand
CAGGCCTCCGGGCCCGGGCACTTTTCGTCTGCCCGCAATCTGCGTCCGTATGCCGTCGGGGCCGATTTTCCCACGGTGCGCCGGCCCGCCGCCGCCGCTTAAACATCCCCCCTCCTCCCCCTCCTCTTTCCCCCTCTCTTTCTCTCGCTCTCTTTATTTTTTAATTTTTTTTTTTTTTTATTCCCCCCCCGTTTTATTCCGCCGAGCACCGGCCTCACCCCCACCCCCCACCCCGGGGCTCTCTGCCCGCTCCCCTCACGGACTTTGGGGCTCCCTCGGACACCTGGGGGGCACCAGCCCCCCCGAGGACACCCCTGCGCTTCGCCCCGTCCTCCTCCTCCTCCTCCTCCGCCTTCTCCTCCTCCCCCGCCGGGGCTGGGGATCGGCCTCCCGGAGACTCCTCCATCCTTCCCCGGAGAGACTTCGAGGGTCACCCGCAATTTCCTCCCTCCACCCCTCTCCCCCTCCCTCCTTTCCCCACGGAAGGATTTTTTTTTTTTTCTTCACCCGGCGGAGGATATTTTGGTTTCGCCCTCGCCGCGAAGAGTATTTCGTTTTGGGGAGGGGTTTTTTCCACACGGGAATTGAACCCCCCGCTGGGCTGCTAAGGAGACTTCTGCGGCCTTTCTCTCTCAAGGAATACCTTCCCCCCTCCCCTGCCCCCGCAGATGTTTTTTTGGGGTACACCCCAGGAAATTTTTCTTGTCCTGCCTTTACGAATTCTTCAGACTGGCCTTGCTCCTGGCCCCTGAAGTTTGTTTTTATGATTCGAAATTTTAATTTATTTGGAATATTTTTGGAGCAGGGGAGAAGAATCTGACCCCCCCACACCCTGTTGCCCTCGGACTCCGAAGAGACGAGCCTGGATTTTTCTCTCTCCCACGGCCCATCCTTCCCAGTCATTCCACAATTTGCCCCTTTCTCATCTGATGACTAAAGAAACAGGAGGAAGAGAAGGGGGGGTTCTGGATTAATTGCCCCCGCTGGATTATTTATGTTTTCCTACTTCTCTTGCTTGGCATCTGAGAAGAGAGGAAGGAGGGATGTCAACTGATTTTTACCCCTAGCCCCCCTGGATTAATTACCCCATTTTTATTCTCTTGTTGGATCAATTACCCCTTCACCTCACCTCCTCTCCCTCCCTTCCTTATGCGAACGAGAAGACAAGAGGAACAGGGAGGATTTTGATCTTAATCTCCCGTCGTTGGATTACTTACCACCTCCCTCTTTCTGTTCTCCCCTTCCACCGTGGTTTTACCACCCCCCCTCGTTTGAGATCCAGAAGACGAGAAAACGTTCCGAGTTCCTTTAAATTTTTTTTTAATTATTTTTTTAATATATTTTTTTACCCCCCCCTCCGATCCCTCTCTCCTATTCCCCCTGCCACTATTTCGCGTGCGCGTGTGTGTGTGTAAATCCCTTATTTAATTGTATTATTATTTGTGCGTGTGCAGAGCCCCCCTCCCCCTTTCCCTCTCGCTGTCTGTCTCTCCCTCTCTCCCTCTCTCTCTCTCCCTGGCTGTCTCTTTCTTTCTTGTCGGAGGCTGTGGGATAATGGCGTGTGGGTTGTGGCTGTGAGGATGAGTTCCTGCTTCGTGCCGAACGGGGCCAGCCTGGAGGATTGCCATTCCAACCTCTTCTGCCTGGTGAGTGCCGGCCGCGGGCTCGCAGCCGCCCGGGGACACGGAGGGAAGGGAGCCGAGCTCTGGGGGAGGGGGAAGGGGCAGTGGAAGCAAAGCAGCCATTTTTAGCAGAGCTTCTGTTGGATGAGCCCTCGGAGTAGGCCCTGCCTGGAGCAGCCAACTCTCCCATGCCCCTCTGGTTCCCCCTCCATCGCTGTCTGTCTCGCCTCGCCCCTCCCTCCGCTTTCTTCCTGGATAGTATCCTCCCTGCAACTCGCCTTTTCCTTCCCTTTCCATGCCTCCCAACTTTTCCTCCTTTCTCCCCACGCCTGCCTCCGAACGTGGGGTTGCTCGCAGGAGGTGGGATCTTCTGCCCCTGCTCCTTCCAGCCCCACATCTCGGGCAACTTTCTCTTTCCTCTCCCCACTCGCGGCATCCCAAATCCGAGCCGAAACCTCCCCTCTCCCTCGCTTTTAAACGGATCCCTTGCCCTGCTTGTTTTCCTCCTGGAGGGCTGGTTTTGGTGATGCCCTCCCCGGGATCGGTGCTGTCTGGTGTTTTGATGTGCACCATTTTGTAGCCTTTTTTAACCCAAGTCTCAAACCGCTCACATTGTTGATTTTGGTAGCTCCCAAAGTCGGTTCGATATAACTGCACTGTGATGCAATTTTTGGTGGCTGTGCTGAGCTGTTTCATCAGCTTTTTAATGCAAATGAGCTAATCTTAGCCGACTGCCTGATATTTATGATTCTAGAGGTTGTTACAACAATCCTGTGCCAAGCTGTGGCACTAATATTTTTGGATGGAGGGGCATCTCGGCAGCCTGAACGTGCTTGCAGCCTGCACCAGGCCTGCAGCTACATATTAACAGGGTATTTTTAAATCCGTAAGTGTTTCTGAAGAATCAACTGTTGCAGACAACCTTTCATCTCAATCGCTCTCCTGCCGAAGGTGGGGAGGCTGCCATGTTACATTTAAATGTTGCAGCAATCTTTTGTGTGTTGTCATGTTGGCAAAGGCAAAAACCAGTCACTTCGTAGCAAAGGCCAGCCTGCCTTGCCGTCCCCCCTGAAGGAGAAGCCGGGGCAGTCAGTGCCTGCCCTGCCTGCCCCGGGGGGACTGCCCTCCGGTGGGAAAACTCAGCACTAAAACTTGGGGTTGCAATGTGGATAACCCAGGAGTTGTATTTCCCATTGGGCAGAGCGGTGACTCCTTCCCTACACAAAGTCAAATTAATTTTGCCCAGGAGGGGATGTAGTGGATCATAATCGATGTGGGTGCAGGTCTAACGTGTAGTTTAATGATAAAACTAGGATTTGAAGTTCCTGAGAGGGGGGTGTGAGGAATGAAGAGCGTGATAGCTCCTTGTAAAATCAGGGAACTTGAGAGGCTTCCTGGGGGAGAGGCAGAAAATGTTGTACAATGGAGAAACTTGTGAAATTTTCCAAAGTAGTAGAAGGCTGGAAGAATGTGTGCCCGGGTTAGATTGACTGTGTTACCTATTTCCAGGGAGCAGTCTTGGATTGAAAAGGTGGTCCATGTGTAAGTAAAAAGAAAGATGTTCTTTGCTAAGACAAGCGTTTAGGAGCTTGGACAGTTGCAGCCTGTGCATAATTACACTCTCCACTCATCTTTCACTCTTTTACTTTAAATCAAACCTGCCTTTTCTCTGTGTAATCTGAAAGCTGTAGGGTGAAAACGAGCACCTCTTGCTTTACTGCAGTTATTTAATGAGACTTTAAACCAGGGTGCTGGCTACTTCCACTTCACCAAACTTACCACCATGTTTTCTGTTAAACCCAATGGCTTCAGTCCTTCCTTTCCCCTTCCCCGTGCCATCACCTGTTTGTGTGGGGGGTCCCTGCCCCAGGGTGCTGACGGCTCTTTTCCTCTCCCCAGGCTGATCTCACTGGGATTAAATGGAAGCGCTACGTGTGGCAGGGCCCAACGTCTGCCCCCATTCTCTTCCCGGTCACGGAAGAGGATCCCATCCTGAGCAGCTTCAGCCGCTGCCTCAAGGCGGACGTGCTCAGCGTGTGGCGCCGCGACCAGCGCCCCGGCCGCAGGGAGCTCTGGATATTCTGGTGGGGTGATGACCCCAACTTCGCTGACCTTATTCATCATGATCTCTCAGGTAGGAGCGTGTTCGTACCTTCCCTTGGTCACTCAAGGCGTCCTGGTACTCCTGGGGACGCCTGTGCCAGGTGGAATGTTGTCTGTAGAGGAGATGAACTGGCTGCCGCAGCCCTCACCAAATTGTTCCACCTGCCGTGGGTTTAGGTCGCCTTGGACTGCTGGATTTTCAAGAAACAAGTTTTTGCTCCCCACTTGTTTCCTTGAAAAAATAAACCACAAGCCTATGAATCTTGGCAGCTTCTTCCCGAGAAAGCTGTGCCGAAAGCTGTGCCTGTGATTCACGAGTGATGTCTTAAACATGTTTTGATACGATCCCTTTTGTTGGGCAATTAGAATTTTCAAATTCAAATAGTAAAGCCCGTTTTTATTCTGTAATGAGAACCGTAGAAGCCTGGGCAACTCCTGAGCTGTTTGGAGTTGTTTGGCTGGAAGTCACACCACTGGTGAGAAGCCCTCAGAAGGGGGCACCTGGAACTCACCGGCTGTTTTTGTGTAAAAATCTCTAAACCTTGTGTTTTCAGGATTCCTCTCTCCCCCTTTCCCAGTGCCCTGAACCTGCCTTCAAACCCAGCCTTTTGAAAGACTGACAATATTTGTATTTCTCAATAATGTTGTACTTCAAATTTGGCACATTGTTTTGGAAATGTTGTTGAGCTCAATTCCCCACGTAGATGGTTCCCAGCTGCTTATCAGCAAGGTGACGAAGTTAGATATTTAAATTGTGGGAGTCTAAAGGTGAGACTAAACTAATTCTAGGGGGAAAAAAAAAACCCTGAACACATCACTCCAATTTCCTTTCAAATAATGTGCCGTATTCAGATTACTGAAGTGTAAAATGAGACCAAGGTTTGGTGACCTGGTAACCAGAAATTGTTAATGCTGCCTGTGTGTGTGGATAAGCTGGAAAACAAACAGGAGTTTAAAGTGCCACTGAGGAAGTTGACTTGAAACAATTTAATAACGTGTGGAATTTTCATACAAAAATAATATCATCTGTAAAACAATTGAAGCACTAAAATGGTGTTTATTTCCTTGGATAATTGACTTCAAAGATTGGGATGTTGCTCGTATTCCTGTCTGTCCTGGAACTAGAAACTTTGCATCTTAAATGGCACTTAGACTGTGTTTTGCTTGATATTTTCGTGCTCTTGAGGCTTCCTTATTTTGCCCTATAAATAACCTCGGTTTTGACCTGCAGGGAACATCCTTTTGTGTGACTGAGATGTAACTTAGGCTGAGTGCTGTTTTCAGCTTGGGCCTGCCCTGAGCCAAGACCAACAGCTGGTGGGAGACTATCTGTGTGAGTTTTGTGTGCTGCTGGCTGGTGGGATTAAACCCAGGCAAACACTTTGCATGATGTTTTGAGTGGGACATCCAATGGAAGTGAAGCCATTTGGAAAGGGCAGTGCTGCACTACCCAGCCTAAATAACCAAACCCAGTTGCTTGAGCAACTTTCTTTGCATTCTGTGTGTGCTGGTGGTTTGGCCCAGGGGGACCTGGTGAGCACAGCAGTGTTGCTCAGTGTGTGTTTGTGCTCATGCAGCATTACCCTTGTGCACAGGTAGATAAGCAGGTATCATCCCAGGGACTTACCAGCTCTTAACCTCTCCCAGGGTATGAGGGAGAGATAGCAGAGGATTAGAGCCTCCCAGCCACGTCTTTGGGTGTTGGCTTTGTTCAGGTCACCTGTGGATGCCTGTGCTTCAACAGAGCCCTTCCACATGTCTCCTCCTTCACGCTCATCACTCAGGAAACTGTAGCCTAAGTCTGTGTGTAGATGTAGCTGGTATCTTGGGTTTTGCAGGCATGTTTTTGTCTTCTTTTAATTAAAAAGAGACCTGATAATCTGTTGCTTTGCTTGCCTCTTCTCACCAGAAGTTGATACAGATGCTCCTCAGCTGGACTGCAGGAGAGGTGACTGAGGGGTGCCCACACCTGCACTATTTCTCTTTCCTGTTACACAAAATCTTAATGTGAATCTGGTTTAAGGGAGAATTATGGCTGAACCCAAACAATGTTATCTGACCTTTGTCACAGCCTAATGGATTTTTTCATTGGTGGACAATTTCTCCTGGTAATTCACACTGCCTTGTTCTCCCAATGATTGCTTGTTACATTTTCTATGGGAATGATAAATGACTTCTTAGCTGAGGCTTGTTACCTGCGAAATTGATTGGAAATTGTTTGCTGCTGAAGGTTGAGGTGCTGCCTCGTTTAGAACTTTGCTGCTGGATGGGTGCAGGGTTGTCCTGAAGGATGGGGCTGGGGAGAAAGAGGGGCCTGGGAGGAGCCTGTGGACAGACTGCTCCTGGGGAAGGGGCCCTGGTGAGAGCACGAGCTAGAAACCTGCCAGAGCTGTTAATAACTCTTGATTCTGGCTTCGTTTGGTGTGAAACTCTGCCTGTTCAGGAGAGGTTGCTATTTTGACAGTTTCTGACTTTTTTGGGGGGATTTGTAGTTTGGGTGAACAATGGACACTCGGTGATTGGAGCACATCTTGGTTATCAGCCCTCAGAGGCTTGAAATATGTCAGCCTTCAGTAATCCTTTTGTCCCCCTCCCAAGATCACTTCTAAAGGGAATGTACAGTGTTGTGGATGTACATCTATGCATATCAGATTAAAAAAATAAATGATATCTTTCTCTTCAGCTGTACATTCCAGAAGTTCATTCTTTGCCCTGGAGACATGTTTGAATGCAGCTCCTGGCTCTATCAGAGCTCTACCAGGCCTTGGATAAGTGTCTTGTTGATGGTCAGGGATTGCTGTTGCCTGGGGGCATGTCAAAAGGAGACTTGTTCAGAGATGCTGATTGATCAGGAATATTGACTTCACTCCATCATTTATTTCCTTTTTCCTTCCCTAGGAGCCTACTTACTGTACATAATGCCAAAAAAACAGAAGTCTGTTTCTACCCCAACGTAGCTAGAGGCAGACAGAAGTTCGTGAAATGTTATTTTATCCTCTAACAACCTCAAAGGTTATGTTTTTGTTGTGACAGTGAGGCTTGATTATAGTAATTCTTGCAACTCAAACCTTAAAGTAGGACATCTCTTCCAATTTCAGAAGCCAACGGGCTCTCGCTGCTCTGATCAGCAGTTATTTTATCAGAGAGGTTCCTTCTTGTTTTCAAGTGGCTACCTACACACTTGGAGTTTTATTTTTTAAATTGGCAGGAGATGATTTCAAACCTGAGAACAGTTGGGTATGAATTATGTACAAGACACGGTCCCAAGGAAATGGTTACAATTTGATTAATGCTTGGATAGGGGAATGCTGCTATATGGCTTTGACCTTCACATTGCATCTGTTAAATGGGGAGCTGCAAGATGCATCTTTTTCATTCTGGTGTCTATTAAATTTGGTTAATTTACTTTAAAAATTAAAGAGTTTTCCTTGTGCCCGTCATATATCAAGTTAATCAGTTTTTGTTTGCTGAACACTCTTCCTCATGTTTCTGTGGGGGATGAATGTATACAAATAATACTTGGAAGGAGAGCCTGGGAGAATCCTGGTGCTTGTCTGTGGATCCTGTGGTAAAAACAGCAGCAGCCACGGCAGCAGAGACTAATGTGTTGTGTAGTTCCTGATACATGTGCATTATAGATCAAACCCTGTCTCCAAAAAATCTGTGAGTTGTTGGATTGTGCTGATGTCAGCACTGAGTGTCTCATTACTTCAGCACAATGGAAACCAGAGGATGAGCCAGTTATCATTCCGAGGGGCTGCACGAGCCCTGCCAGTTGCAAGGAGTTGGCAGAGGCAGCTTGGAAGAGAGTCCAGCCAGTGGTGCTCTTTTAAAATAACAATTGTTCCCCAAGTCCATTTAACTCCTACCAAGATTAAAAACAACCCAGGGATGCTTTTCCCAAGCTCTTGCACCTGATGTGAGCAGAGAGAGCTCCAGCACTTCTGCGTGAAGGATCTGTGTGTGCCGTGGCTGTCAGGAGAGGCATTCCCAGTGTTCCTGCTGCTGGTGCATTGATGCTTCAGCATTTCCTCAGTCCTCCATGTTAGAGATGGAGCCACTTAAGGCAAACTGCTGATAAGCATTATGCAAAAATTGCTGAGCAGTTTTGTCAAACTTGTGTGGCTTGGGGTGAGCACCAGCTAAAGGTGACAAATCCTGAACTTTTTTCCTGTTTTTCATGACCAACGTGCCTGTGAAATACCTGTGGGGGAAAGGTGACAAATACTTTGTCATGGCAAATGAGGAACTGGCATCATATCGTGTTGGTTGTGTGTACAGTGTCACATACATAATATGCCTGTATGAATAATAATGCAAGATTTAACAATATAAATGTACCTGCATGTGGAATTACTCCGTGTGGAGGACGTTGGATCATTTATCTAGGAAGTTTTTCAGCTTTCCTTGTGGCCAGGCCACATTTACCCCCACAAATAGGAGGAGAGCAGTTACCTTGTTATCCTTAGGAACACTTTGTTGTACCAGTTCCTTGTTCCCATATTCTCGCTGGGCATGTGCTACACACTTACAACCAGGTTGAATTTTCAGTGTTCAGAAAACTGTTCTGCTGGGGAGGGAGTGTAAAACCTCAGTGTAAAGGGTGAGCACCACAAAAACTAACCTGTGATGGTGCTGGGGGTTTTCACTATGACATTTTGGACAGGGCTTCCCTCTGGGAGATGAAACTTTCCCGAGTCCTGTACCTAGACTTTTCACTGACTCTGGGTAACAGACACAACTCTACTAGAGACAAACTTAAGCTGTCTTACTTCCATTCTTAAATTGCTATTTGGAAATTGTATTGATTTCTTTTTTTTTTTTTTTCTGTGCAAAATGTGTTGCTTCTCACTTATTTCATAAAAGATATAGGCCCTCCAAATAATATTTCAGTAGCCTGAGTAATTCCTGCTTTAGGCAATTTAATTCAAAGTATTTGAATTTAAAAATCTTTTTTTTTAAATAGCCAACTTTTACTCTGAGTGTTTCTGTCTAATTATTACAATATTGTACAGAGCAGCAATTTCACCCCACTTCACCTATTCTTTTCCCTTGTAACCTGAAGCTCACCAGGGAAATTTGTGGTGTAAATCAGGTTTATATCAGTGTATTTCTCTAAGTGGCAGCCTGAGAGGGAAGTGGTGCTTCCCAAAGACACCTCTCAGTCATGATTCCAAGGAGTGGGGTTTTGTCACTGGGGGGAATTGTAGCCCAAAGTGGAGGCCTGGCTGGGATTTGTGTCTGTGCATAGTTTATTTTAGAGGTTCATTGAGCATTAGGAAGATATTTTTAGTGGTGTGGTCAACATTCAGCCTTTGCAGGAACTGGTGCCTACTGGTGTTGTGCTGATGTGGATGGATGTGAAAGGAAGAAGGGGGCAAGTCCATGTTCTCAGATGTCTTCTTAAAAATTACATTTTCAACTCTGTGTATTTATTCACATATAGATTTGTTGTTGCATATTATTTCTTAGAAATCCTTGATTAATACGTTTGGCTCAAGAGCTGGTGAGTGAAAAATGAGGTTTAAAAATCTCACTAGAATTAAATGGAAAGGTTTAAAGATACTGCTTTGTTAGAATTTACTAAAAATTGCAAGGGTTTATATTCTCCAAGAGCAGCACACAGACAAAAAGGCATAATCAGTTAAAATGAACTTTACTGTTCCAGGTGAAGGATATAAAGTGGAACATAAAAGTACTGAAGGCGGGTGGCCTCCAGCTCTCTCAGTAAAATTGGGTGGTGGTAATAGCAAGGAGGCATTGACTGAGAAACTTTATTTATGTGTAATATGAAAATTGCTTTTTCCTGGCCATTGTTTCCATTAAGTCTCCTTTTCCTGATAATTTTAGAGCTTCATTTGAGGAAAACTCTGCCCAGTATGTGATGTAAAGAAAGAGGGAGTGAAAATCCTTATGGTGGGCTCTGGGTACCAACTGTTTAGTGCACTGCCATAAAGGTACATTGCAGAGGGTTGGATGGCTTGGGCAGCCAAGAGGACTAACCAAAAATCAAATACTTATAACCCTTTAGGTTGCCGGAGCACTTTTGTGGATAACACTTGTCCAGAGTGAAATTGTGCTGTAACACCTTCTGAAAGTGAGTCAGCAACGTATTTTGGTTGGTTAACACTGTCAGATTGAACATTTCAAGTCACTGTTTAGCAAAGATTAGAGGACAAGAGTGCTTCTTCGTCTCCTTTAGTGGCTTGTGGTGGAAGGAGTTTTCTCATGTTGAAAACCAAGAATTTGAATTAAGAAGAATAGTTGGCAGATGTGAGCAGATGTCACGTTCCCCTCCTTCCATCCACCACTGTAAAAATGGGGGAGAGGCAATGGCTAAATAGACTTCAAAAAGACAGAGAACACTTACTGCTCTTTTTCTGCATGAATTTGAATAATGTTCTGAAACGAGGGGATCTTTATCTGCCAGCTTGTTTCACCTTCCCTTTGTGGAGCAGGATGCACTTCAGTGCGAGCAGGGGCTCTGCTTTTGGGGACCAGCCCTTCTCCCTCAGCTGGCCTTGGAGATACGGGGTTGAGTTGTAATTTCCCTCTAATCCTTCCCCTTTCCCCACATCATATTCTCCTCTGAGAGCTCTCTGTTGCAGCAGTGAACTCGGACAGGTAGGAGAGCTTTGAAGAATTGCATCTTGTGTGGAAGCTGGTCCATGCCATGGTTGTCTGCACAGCTGAGGGTGGTGAGTGAACACCTGGCACTTGGTGGTGTCCTCAGAAAATGAGCACAGTGGGACATCACAATGCAACATTTGAATTGCTTCAGGATGGTGGCAGTTTCAGCACCTTCCCTCTCATGGGTACACTGATATGCCCAAACAAAATCAGGCATAAAGCTGGAAATGGGTCTTTCCACTCCCTCTTCTATTCAGTCATGGATGTGCTTAGAATGAGTGTTTTAAATTACAGAAGCCGTATCCAAACCGAGGATTTAACCTTTGAAATGGTGTGGAGTTGATTGTGCAGTTAAAGTCCAATATCCCTGAGCTCTGTAGTTAATGTTTGCTCTGCTGAGCTCCTGCTTTGGCACCAGTTTGGCCCAGTAGGGCCGCCCAGGGGACAGGGCTGTGCCTGGGCATCCACCAGAGCTGGGGAGCCACCTCTGGGCTTGGCACAGACAGTTTGTACCCCTGGACTTTGGGCTTTGCTTGCTTTTTGTTAGGAGAGTCTTGAATGATGTTTCTTCAGTGAGTTACTGTATTATCTTGTAGCTTCACAGGTTTTATAGCCCAGTTTTTGCTGGACTCCACCTCTGGAGTGGAATAGGAAACTCTGCTTTGGGAAGGGCTGTTCCTTGTTTTTCCTCTTCTTTACCAGAAAATTATTTCATGTAATGGTTCATCTGTAAGGTTGCACAGTTCCTCTTTTATTTATAAATGATGGGGCAGGTCTGGTTACTCTTATTCTGTCCCTCAGAAAAGGCTACTTGGGAGTAACTTTCTTTTACTCACAATACTGGTCTTGAGTGGAAGTGGACTTTTATTTGTGTGGAATGGAACAATACACAAACATGGCCACCACGTTCTGGTTGCAAAAGGATCTTGAAATTCCCTTCTCATCCCTGTCTTGAATATTGTTTATTGTAATAATGTGTAAGATCATTTCCTAAATAAAACTCTTAGGTGTCTGGTTTTCTAGATGCTCTCTAATTTAAGGATATTGAGACTCTAGTTACTAATATTGCAACCTTTTAAGCTTGTAAGTGGCTTCCAGAGAAAGGTGAAGGGGCTTATTTCCAAGGGGATTTAAAATGCGAGGGCTTGGCTGTGTATTGCTGGGGTTTTCTGACCACGGGGCAAACCATGGAAAGCTGTTGGAGCCAAAATCCCTGTCCTGAACCAAAGCTGAACTTGAGCCTCAGTTCCTGGAGGTGGCAGAGAAGGTGTGAGGGATGGAATGTGAGGATGAGCAACCTGTTCTCACGTTGAACTCTGCCTGGAGGTTGGAGCAATGACCTCCACGGGTCCCCTTCAACCTAAATTATTCCCTCCCTACCCAGAGACTGAAGTACAAATCCGTCTCCTTATCTATGTCAGACAAGCTTCTCGTCTCTGCCGCTACCTGGAGTATAAAAGCAATGGCATTTGAAGAAGAATTGTGTTAGGTTAGTCCAAGGAGACCAGTAGCAGCTCCTTGGGGATATATGTAAAACACGAGATACAAGGAATTGTAGCCATAAAGATAAGATCCGATTGCCAGTGATTTAAGGGGGAGGGCTCGAGTTTTATTATATTATCCTGCTTATTGGTGTTGCTGGGAGTGAGTGCTATCCCAGGTACATGGAGAGGCACCACAGCAGCTTTGGGATGCCCCTCCTTTTACCCATGTGATGGGATTGTGGTGCCAGCACGTGTGGTTTGAGGGCTCCTTCTGCTGAGTTCAAACACAGGACAGGCTGCAGTTTCGTGTAAGGAATCTTCATTCTTTCATTTTCAATTTGGCAAATCAACTTGGCTTGTGCAAGTTGTACTCCGTGAGTGTGTTGGATTTGTGGGACACATAAGGTGTCAGTGCCTCCCTTCAGAATCCCAGCAGTAGGAGCTGGGCTTTGTCTTGCTGCTCGCTGGTTTTCTCTTCTGTTCTATGCATGCATTGGAAGGCAAAACTGTCCTGCTTAAATATCTTCATTTTTTATGTCAAATTAAAAAGAAAAACTGCAATTTTGAGACTTGTGGGGAGATTCAGGGTGCTCTTACCAGTTTTCTGAACCTGAGTCTTGCTTTTTTGTTGTTTCCAGCAAAATGTTGGACATTGAGGGTCAGCTGATCCCAGGGCATTTGTTCCTGGCTTTGCTCAGTCAGTGCTACTCAAAGGCACCAGGATATATTAAAAGTTTGGCTTTGGGGAATGTATTTTTCAGCAGAAGTGTCATGTAACTGTGCAGGTGAGTAACCCAGCCTACCCAAACCACCTTGCAGCCAGATCAGTACACAGGGCTCTTGCAGGCTGAATTATGGAACGTGCTGGTTGTTTCCTTTGGTGTACAAACAACTGTTGAATCTTTCTTTCCTGTGGAGGATGAGATATTTTTATAGCTGATTACATGTAACACTTGACTATTTGCTTTATAACAACGTATCTGAACTTCGCAGGCTTCTTTTGGTTGCTGTGAATGCCTTAAAAGGCTACTGTGCTACCTGTATGACACAACGGGGTGGGACCCAGTGCTAATGTCTCTTCTCCCCTGGCCTTGCAGAAGAGGAAGATGGTGTTTGGGAGAACGGGCTTTCCTACGAGTGCCGCACTCTGCTCTTCAAGGCCGTGCACAACCTGCTCGAGAGGTGCCTCATGAACCGCAACTTCGTGCGCATCGGGAAGTGGTTCGTGAAGCCCTACGAGAAGGATGAGAAGCCCATAAACAAAAGGTAGGGTGTCTTCCTCTGCTTCAGTAGAGGAGCTGCAGGGTTTGCTCAAGCTTTGTGCTGGAGGGAAGGTTTAATGAAGAGAGCTCTGCTTGGGAGTTATTTGTGAACTTGGATCTCTGCTCTTGTTGTGGTGCCTCTTTGGGGCACTCTCTAATGAGAAAGGAAGGAATGCTGAGTGTAGCAGGCAATCTCTTCTGTACTGGTGCTCACGTGCAGACCACGGATAATGGTCATGGTGGGAAGGAAGGCAGAGCCTTCTAGAAGGGAAGAGACAGACTATCTGTGTGAAGAGATCCTCGCCAGTATAGCAACTGGCACTAATTCTGCTTGCACACACTAAGGCTCATTGTAGAGAGCTTTTTGCATGAGCTCTGGATAAGCTGCATCTTTTGGGAGGTGTTGAGAGGAGGGTTTGGAGTGTCAGCCCCTGGGTGGGAGGAAGGTGGTGCCTGGGAATGCTGGTGTTAAAAGGATCCATGTGGCCTCCACGCTGAGGGGAGCAGGGCAAGGAGAGAATTTCTGATCTAAATTGGAAGGACTTCTTCTCATGGCTCTAACGTGGTTTGACACGGTCTATGTTGCCTAGCAATAAATAATGAAATGAATAAAAACTAGGTTAGCTGGAACAAGTTTAATCGCTGTTCCCAAATCAGCTTTTAAAATCCAAAGTAATTTAGAGCTTAGATGATGGGGTTTTTTGTGTGGCTTTTTTTTTTCTTTGGTGTGTGTCTATGTATGTGTTAAATCTTGCATGCAAGAAATTTTGAGATCAGTGGCTTTGCTTCTTGGGTGTGGAGTTGGCCATTGTTGGCATCTTCTGCAATAAATTTAAACTTGAAAGAAATTTAGAAGCTGTTTTGGAGCAAAAGAAGCAGAAGCACATGTTTGTGTGTGTTTCTATTAGTAGTTGTGAACTGCTGCTTTTAATTTATGTATAAACTTGTCCTTTAGTTCTAGGCATCTCTTTCTCCACTCTGGTCAGGGCAAATGTTTCCCCTCTGGGGTGTCCTTGTCCATCCTTTTTTTTTCTGTGTGTTGTTGCTGTAAATCAATAATAAAGAGTTTACTTTTAACTATTTTGGCCAATATTGTCTTGGCACAGTCCGGGCTCTCCTCCTTTGAGGAACTGGTTTACCAAATTGCCATTTGAAACTAGCATTAGTTACGTTGTGGCGTCTCTTACAGTAATTCTATAAAGCTCTCTAGAGCAACTGGAAAAGCTGCTGAAAGCTTTTAAAATAAAATAGCAGCATTTGTTTAATTTGGAGACTGATTCTTCTTTAAAGAAGGTCAGAGGGTCAGCCTGCTTGATGAAAATAACTGAAGGAATTGTGTGCTTACCCACACAACTTCATCACGCATGGCCCAGAACTATGGGAAACATATGTAAAAAGATTGGAGAGATCCTTGTAAGAGAGGTCATTGTGGAGAAGTTTCAGCATTTCCTACCAAATATCTCAGTGCCACGTGATGTTCTGAGCACTGGCTTTCAGGGAACAGAGGGAGGGGAATGCTTAATAGATGTGTACACTCGTGGCACGTTTGGCTCATCCCTTCTAGGAATATCCGGAATTGGCATAATGCGTAAAGTTGGGCTGCTCGGAGCCATCAGTGCAGGTCTCTGCTGCTCCCAGCCACTGCCTGGGGGACAAACCCACACCACACGCTGCAGGAGGTGCTTTGTGATGCCACTCTTGCAGCCACTGGTGACAAGGAAATGCCAAGAGAATCCCAGAGTTATGGAATACCCTGAGCTGGGAGGGACCCGTCAGGATCCTTGGGTCCCACTCCTGGCTCTGGGCAGGACACTCCGAGAATCCCCCCCTGCCCGAGAGCTCATGCAAAGGGGAATGGTTTGAGTGGGTTTTGGTGCCTTGTGTAAACTGGAACACTCCTCTAGTGGGAAGGAACATTTCTGTCTTATCAGAAGTCAAATGTGCCACTGCAGCACACTCGGCATGGAGGGACTTGCAGCCGGCCTGGAAAATGCTCCAAGTGTCGCATCTGGGGTGCTGATATGTTCCTTACCAGCCAGCTGGTCTGGGACTAACAAAAACTAAACCTTAATACAACTTTTGCATGGTTCTCATTCCTTGGGATCCATTTAATCAGCCAGACCTATAGAAGTTTATCTTTTTTTTGCAGATGTGGCTGACTTAGTTCAAAACCAAACTCACCCAAGCAGCAGCCCCTCCCCAAAGCCACTGTGTGGATGTACATATCAGTTCTGAAGCTCTACTTTTGTCTTTGATCCCATATTACATGTTTTCCTGTCTTTGGGACTGTTCTTTGCGTTAGCATTCAGAAACCCTGTGAAGGAATTCATGTGCCTGTGTAATTTGAAGGCATTCGGTGTCCTGGGGATGTGAAGTTTGCTGCCAGTGTGCTTTGGATGAGAGTTTCTCCTACCCTGCACTTTGGGGCTTGGCCAGCCACTAGAGAGACTTGTTCCCTGTGTTTTACAACTCCAGATTTCAGTCAGGTTGGCTGTTCCTGCTGGCAATCTGTAGTCTCTTTGACTAGTCAGTGCTCGTGGTGGTGGAGGTGACTTTCTGGAGCCGTGGGTGAGTGCCATGGGGACCCTCAGCCCCGCTTTGTCCCTGCCTGTCTCTCTGAAGGATGTGCAAATAGAGCTGTTTCTTTCAGTGGAAGCTGATCCCATCTGGATTTTTCTGAGTTCAGTTTGAAAGCATGTGGTTCCAGAACGTGAGATTTTCTGTCCTCTGCCCTCCCAACAATAGAAGTCAGTCGTGCTGTGCTTTTCATGTGTGTGGTGCTGCAGCCGCCGTGGGGCTGGGATTTCTAATAGGTGTCTGTCTCTGATAACAGATCCTCCAGCAGCTCTGCCTTCCTGGCTCTTGCCCTGCTTGTTTTTTTCCCTCCTTGTATCAGATTATATTAAAAAAAAAGCCCATTTCATCAGACATTTTAATTTTCGAGGGACAGCCCTTAATGTCAGTAATCTGATGCCACTGCAGCGTGTGAACAGATGACCAGGGAAGTAAGAACTAGTTTTAAGCATTTGCTGCTCTATGATGTGACTTCTAAACCAAATAAATTTATTAAATAATGGGAGGTTAGTTTAATATCTCTTAAAAATGTAGCTGTGGGAGCAGGAAGCCCTCAGCTGTTTGCATTGCTCCGTCACGTGTGGCGGCTGCGAGGGAATAACCGTGACCTGCTCTTCCCTCCCTCCCTCCCCTGCTGCTCCCCAGCCTAAAACCAGCACCGGGCAAAGCCAGACACTCATGTATTGGGTGCAATCTGATCCCTTCCAACAAGTCACCATTGCCGTGCCTGAGGAAACTGTCTGAGGCTTTCAAGTATGTTGGTTGCACTCCTGTTTATAGATCGGGCAGGGATGGAGCAGCCAACTCCCTCCAGTGTGTGTGGAGGGGCTGGTACTCGCTTTGAAATGGGAGATCTCAGCAGCACAACAGCAGGGAAACAAAAGACTGGAGAGAAGGTTTTGCAAGTGGCTTTGGTTGTAATCAAACAGGAAAAGAATCATTGCCCCTGTATTTGTCACAACCTGTTTTGGTCACTTAAAGCAAGGGAGGCACAGAAGCTCAATAATGTGGTTTAAATGACTGCACATTGAATTAAAGTTTGACAAATTGGAATGTCATTCACTTCTCTTCTTCCCAGCCACTTGTGTTGTTACTGCCCTTTTCAGGAATAAGGTTTTTTCTGTGCTTTATTCCAAAATCCAGCCTGTAAATGTATGAGATTGGGATCTGCTGTATCCCCACTGCCTGTGCTGCTTGGGCTGCTCCACTAACTCCTTGGTGAGACTGTTCTCTTACTCATTAGCAGTGTATACCTGGAATAAATATGATTAGGAAACTTGTCAAAATAAATACTGGTTTAGATACAATTCCTTAATGGAGATGAAATATGACACTCCTAATGGAGCAGAGGTGCCACGTGTTTATGTGGAGGGCATCTCTTGAAGTTTTGGTAATAATTACAACTTGCTAAACTTTAACACAATTGAAATACCAGTAAGCAAATAATTGAGTAATCCTGATTCTGTGGGTGGATCTGATAGACAACTGAAAATCTAGAATTCTAAAAGCTGCTGCGTTACTTGTAGGGTTGCTTTTTCTTTTCTTCCTTGTTATTGGGAAACATTACAACTACTTGCAGTGGGTGGCAAACCAGAACTTGTGTCTGACAAGTTCACTTAATAAAACAAAATGTGAAAAGCAACCAGAGAAGAACACCACTCCCCCAAACCAAATAAAAACCCCCAAGACACCCCCTAAAACCCCTCAAGTGATAAGCTTATCACAGCTTACAAAATGTGACCTGCTGCACAGCTTTCACAGGCAGTGCTGTTCACCCTTAGTCTGGGGGCTGCGTTTTATAATGCCAGCCCACCATCCTCTCGGGTTTTTTCCCATGGCAATCCTATTTTAACTACCTGATGTCAACAACAAGCATACAACTTCATGGAAAATGACTCTGAAAACTATTCCAGGTATGGGTTTGGCTTTATTGTACACCTTTGTACATGTGGTTATCTCGATTTGAAGGTGTGCTTATCACAGCTCTGGAGAGAGGGATTTCTTTCACTCTCTACCTCACTTGCCATGAGGAAGAACTGGCCCCAGTGGGTGTGATTGCTGATTCCTGGGTGGAATGGCCATGGCTGTAAGGACTGTGGGGCATGTTGGGGTTTAGGCTGGGCCCTGGAGAAGGCTCATCTTCCCACAGGAACTGAGTATTGTACTTCCTGATCCCCTAGAATGATGCTGGGAATTATTATGAAGGAAGAGAACATGATTTCTGTGTGCTAAAGCTCAAAAATTCCTTCATACCCGAGTTAAGCACAAGAACAATGTGCAGCCACAGGTTTGGGGTTTATTGCTGTGTATTTAGTTAGAAACTGTAATCGCTGGAACCAAGTGGCTCTTCCTTGAGATTGGTGGAGTATTTTCTATTAAGGCTGCTCAGCCCTTTGCAGTATAAATTTCCTCCCTATGTTAATCTTTAAATCAAACAATGTCAACATTTTTTTACACCAGCTCTAATGAGGCTGTTCTGGCATCGTGTCCCGGCAGGAGAGCAGGTGATGTTTTTCCTTTGACTGGAGACAGCTGGAATTGAGAGCTGCTGTAAGTAGGACAGTGCAGGATAAACAGCAGGAGCTGAGAGCATTGATCACATGATTGTCTCTTTGGAATATTGGGTTGCTACAGAGACTACAAGCAGACAAATTTAGCACTTTACATCACAAAGCAGTTTTCTCTTATTTAGCTTAAATTACACTGGTAGTTGGTTCATCAGGAAAAATTGATACAGCTCTTGGTTTTTAGCTTTCAACAACAAATCTGCTCTTTTTGTTCCCTGAACAATAAAATAACACAAAAACCATACAGATACTTGAGATTTTGTTAAATGGCAATTTTATAATGCATTTCCATTTTGAACTTTGAAAAAATCTGGCTTAACAAGATGTTTGTAAATGTTTCAGGATGGGAAAGAGCAATACATGGAAAGCTGTTACACTGGCTTTGAAACACAGTGATGTCTAACTATTACCCACTTCCCAAATATGTTCCGGATCCTTATCCTTTATGGCACTCGGATGTTTCTGTGTGAAAGCTCAGCCTCAGATAATTGAGATTTGCAGCCTCAAATTAAAGGATGCTAAAATGTAAGGTGACAAGTTTATGAGTCTCATTTAAGTTCTGAAATACAGGAACGTGAGCAAACTCCTTTTGTAGTGTTGTTTGTATTTTTATCTGGAGAAATACATACCTTTTGTGTATGTGTATATATATTCATATACACACAATTTCATGTGTATATATAAACTTGCTGCATTCTGAAAAAAATCAGTTGGCTGCTTTTTAAAATACCATGGTAGAGTTTTAGTGTGTACCAAAAATAAAATTTTTTGTTTCAACCGTGTTTTTATTGGGATGAAGCTCATTAATAATGAAGTTAGTTTAAAAATGTGGGAGTCTAGAGTGACTGTGGCTTATTCTGGAACACAGGCCACTGCATTTATATTTGTTTGAGTGCACATAGTGTGGTTATGGAATAAATACATATTTTTAACTCTGTGGTCTAAATGAAATCCCAACATCCCTGGCTGGGAAGAATGCTTTGGAGAGCCCTTTGACAGGAGCCATTAGTGATGTGCTTTGAACTGGAAGTTCTCCTCCTTTGCTGTTCGCTGTGTCTTCTGCTTTGTGTTCTCATCCAAGCCTGCTGTATTTCCTTCCCTGGCCACGGGGAGCTCCTGGCACCTTAGGAGGGTGTTTGCTGCTCCACCCCTGTGTCAGAGGGAGAGGAGCAGCTGGATCTGGGCATACTGGGACTCTGTGTTGGGATGTGTGACTTGCTGGAACAGGAAGATGTGCATTTGGGGAGGTTCTCCCCAAAACAGGAGGGATGTTGGTGCCTGTGTGTGCTGGGACAGCCCTTCTGGGGGGAGATTGGAGCCCAGGGCAAGAGGGGCACCATCTGAGCTGATTGATGGGGAGTCAAACTCTTATCAGAAACAGAAGTGCCACAGGATAATATATAATATATGATATAGAACATGTATACTGTGATATGTAACATATATACTGTGGTATATTATACAGTAGTGATATATATATAAACTGTAACATGCAATATATGTACTGTGGCATATAATATAAAATGTGATATATAGCATGATATATAATATATTAAAGTGTATATATAATATATGTGGTTACTACAGAAGCATGTTCATCTAGAGAATGAGGAGCTGATGTCTCTTATCCTCCGTTTCCCTCAGCCTCCAGTGCTTAAGCAGCAGAAATCTCCCCCAAAATAACTAAACCAAAACTAAAATACCCCTTCTGAAGTAGTTTATAATTAAACACTTGGTGTGCTTACCCTGTGTGGGGTTTTTGTTTTCCCCCTCTCTTTAATTTCTTAAATCAAGAAAACTCAAATATTTTCCTGGCCATTATTTTCGGTGCTGTGTTACTATAACAATCTAGTTGTAGTCTTTAATTTCTTTACTATAGAAGGCAACTGTCACATATTCAAGGAGCTTCTTGGGTGTTTGGAGTTCACTGAATAGCACCCAGAAGGAGTCTGTGGGGAAGGACACCCTTTGGAGGAGCTTGTCTGTGGGCAGCTGGGCTGGGAACCCTCAGGTCTGTGTCTGCTGAAATCACTGTCACACAGTCCTGAGCCATTGATTTTTTTGGTGCAAACACCCAAGGACTCTGGGTGCTGGCCAATTTCTGGCCATCATTTCATAGCCCACTGAACTAATGGTGGGTATTAATGAATTAATTGCACTTGCAAGTGTAGCCGATGTGTTTGTGCTCCCAAACAAGGTGTGTTCTCCCCTTGCCCGGGGAGGTGGTGGGGGCAGAGCTGGGGCAGAGCCTCTGCCTTGCCATGTGCTTTCCTCCCACAGGGAATGGCAGGAGAATGCGTGCAGTTCACAAGGATTTGGTAAATATTTTGGTACGCTCAGCAGTGCTTTGGCTTACAAGTCGCTTCCAAAGACAATCTAGGAAAACAGGAGATAGTAATTATATAAAACAAACAAACGTTCTTCTCTCTCTGCTGAAACATTGGATATTGGGGTTTTTTTTATTATTTTTTTTTTTCCAATTACTATCAAATGTGCTGTGGGGTCTGTTATTTGGAACCTTCCTTGTGCTTCTGGTGTCATTCTGAGGCCTTGCAGCTCTGAGTGGGGATTAGGGAGGGCCTAATGCAGCCAATGTTTGGGAAGCACTTTGAAGATCTAAAGCCCTGCATCAGTACTAATGTGGAGGCAAACCCAGATCTAATTACCTTTTTATCAGGAAGATTTCAGATTTGCTAATGGAGATGTGCAAACCTTGTGTATATGTGAATTTTGGTGTGGTTTCCCCTCCTACCCTTCAGGTTTTCTTGCAAAGGTAGAAAACGTATTGAAATTTTCCGCAGCAGGTTCTGGTTTGTTTTTGGTTTTGGTTTTTTTTTTTCCCCCACATAAAATCATAATCCTTTGTCTCTGAACCTAAAACATCTCTGTTTGTATGATTAGAGTGAAGAGGGAGCATGGGGGAATCAAATGGTTTTATACAAATGTATTTTAATGGAGTGTAGATGAGGACTGAATGTTGCTTCAAATAACATTATTCCCAAGGAGTGTCTCTTTCTTATCTTATTTTTTATTTGCTTTTAAAGTTGTCTTCAGTGCTGGAACTCATTCTGACTGAATTCTGGCGTGTTCAGACGAAAATTCAATTTGTTCTCATGATTCTTGATAACATCTGTATTCAGAGATCAGATGGAAGTGGGATTATTGATATTTAAGTTCTGTGATTAGGACTTTAATGAAATTAAGTTAATTAGAAATACTAGAATTATTAATGGACCAATGTATTCAGGGTCAGACAAGACAAAGTTTTATATATATATATTTTTCAATAGATTATTTAAAGGTTTGGACTATTCCTCCTAAGCTGAGCTTGAAGCAGCATTGTGCACCAGGAGAATGTGCAAATGTATTAATTAAAAAAATATTAAAAACGTGTATTTCTTGCTAAGTCCATACACTGGTGTTATGTAGGGACATCCAGCACTTTGCAGAGCTCTGGCTCTTCAATTCCTTCCTCCTTTTCTCCATCCCCAAAGAGCTTCATTGTGCATGGATAGTTTTTTTATTTAAGTGGGATTCTTTGTTTCTTGTGATGATTTCCCATGCGCTGGTATTTCCTAAAATTCTGTACCCCGACAGAATTGCTGATGTTAATTGTGATTATTTCCCCTTCACTGGTGATTCCTGGAGTTTTGGGACCTCCCAGAAATGATGTTCCTTGGGAAGAACGGGTTTGAAGCAGCTGCACATTGGATAATATTTGGGTTTTCCAGCCCAGTGGGCGTCTCTGCCATGGGAGCAGCGTCTGTGTCTCATTCCAGAGCTGAGGAATGTCGGGGACAGCACTGGGTGCTCTCCTACCATGTTATTTTATTGGAAACTTCTCCCCTGCTGAGTTGGGGAAGAAAAGGGTTTTAATTTTGGGGGGTTTTTTGTATTTTTGGGTTTGGCTTTTGCATGGTGACCTTGAGTTTTCCTTGCTCCTCCTTAGGACTGGTTTTGCAGTGTGATGAATTGAAATGCTCTTGTTATCATGCTGATGCCTCTCTTTGTCTTGGTTTATCTGAATTCCATCAGATTATGCTGCCCTTTATCTGGGTAACAATGGGGTGTTTACAAGAGATGTAGCTTAATTGCATTTAAAGTGTGTTTAAAGAATATATGCTTTTATTTTTAAATTTTGTCTCGCTTGTCCCGAGCCTCTGAATTGTCTGTCACTCAGAACTGAGACACTGTCAACTCTTCCACCTTAAACCATCCAATATGGTTTTAAAAATAAAATTCAGTTGGCAAATCAGTCTCCCCCTATTTGCATAAGGATTAAAGTTTAATCAGGTTTCCATACAGGAGTTCAGGGGTGTGTCCTGGCCACTTGACTTCACTTGAACTTAGAATCACCAACAAGATGCTCAGCTCTGTCCCCACAGCCTTTTGGGAACCGCTTTTCCCGGGATTGCTGCAGGGAGCCCTGCCCAGAGCAGGGTGACTGCGGGTGCCAGAGAATAGAGATAATTCCCTCCTCTGGATCCTGGCTCTTTCATTCCTAAAACCCAGCCCAGCAGAGGAGCAAACCTGGAGAACAGCTCTCCCTTGCTGAGGTCCCTGCGTGTCCTGTTTTAGGGTGCTGCAATAACACCCTGTTGTTCTGTTCCTCCAGCAACAGTTTGGGGGTTCTCTCAGCCTTGGGCTGGTTTTGGCTCTCAGTTGTAGATCTGCTGCTTGGCAGAGCCGTGTGTTTGTCACTGTGCCCACCTTTCTGCTCCTTGTGGTGACCGTGCTGCTGTTGGGGTGAGACTCAGTGAACTGACCCATATCTCTGGTCCTGGATTTATCCGACTGTGCCAACGCCACAAACTTTTGTTCCCGTTACTCTTTGCCATCCCACCATCTCCCTCTGGGAAGGAAACCTCCTGGCAGTGCCCCCACAAATGCCCCCAGTGAGTGCAGCTGTTTTAATGGGGCTGCCCAGTGCCCCAGCCTTGATTCAGTGCCTCCCTTGACCCTATCCCTTTGTTCCTGGGGCTGAGCAGTGTTTGCTGCTCCCCTCCTCACACAGGGAGATTTATTTTCTGTCCCGTAGTTTAAGAGCTACTTCTCAGGTTCTCCTTGACTTTGGGTTTTTCTCTGGCTGTGGTGCTGGAGCTGCTTTAATGTCCTGTGTGGGCAGCATCTTCTGCTTTGAATCATCTGCTCTTTTCCTTGGGGAGTGTGTTAGCCTGGCACACGCTTGGGATAACTTGTAGCCAGTAGAGCTCAGGAATGCTCTGCCTTCTTCCAAAAGGGGGAAAAAAGGGTTTTTCAGCTGGAACTGGGTATGCAGACATACCCTTTCTGTGCCATCTGCTTGGTTTTGCCTTCCTTTCTTCCTCCCCTTTAATTAAAATTGGTAAAATACATGTCACCTAAACCACTGAATTGATGTGGATGTGTAAAATGTTGTGCCAGTTGTCCTTGCAGGGGGTCAGCCTTGTTTTTGTAACACAACAGCAGTGAGCAGGGCTGCAGAAATTGGGAATCCTCCAAGCCTGGTCGTGGGAGGGAAAGGTTTCATGTAGGTGCTCATTTGTAGCTGTGTCCAGCCCTGGGAGAACAGCATTTAATGCAGAGTTGTGAGAAGGAGAAATGTTTATTGCTGAGGTGGGTTTTGCTGTACAAGTTGTTTTTTTCCTGAAACTCTGGACCATGAGAGACACTGACAGTGAAGAATTTGGTATTAAACGTTGACACTTGCTTTAATGACTTTAATTAACAATGTCTGGAGCTTGGTTTTTGGGGATTTTTTTTTTTTTTTTAATTGATTGTATCTTCCCTTTCGTGTGCAGGTACAGGATTTCATTTTTAGTGGCTTGATTGGCTTCAGGAACATGAAGATAAGACTCAATTTAAATAACAAAACAAAACCACTTCTCTAAGCTGTTGCCATTCTTTTTGCTTTCAAATAAGTGACTTATTGGCTAATATTAAATTCTGCTTAGTGCATCTGTGACAGGAGGACCTAGACATGACCTCAATAAAAATAATCGATGTTCAGAAATACTTTCAGAGATTTCAAATAAATATCAAAAAAACCCATCAACTTATTTGAAACTCCACACTTAAGACTTTCTTTTCTCTCCCTTCCACCCCATGCCCCCTGTGCTTTGTGTTCCCCAGCGAGCACTTGTCCTGCTCCTTCACCTTCTTCCTGCACGGGGACAGCAATGTGTGCACGAGCGTGGAGATCAGCCAGCACCAGCCCGTGTACCTGCTCAGCGAGGAGCACCTCACGCTGGCCCAGCAGTCCAACAGCCCTTTCCAAGGTGGGTTTTGCAGGCAGGGCTCAGCCTTGCACTTCAGCTGGTCCTTGTTGTTGCTCAGAGTGAGGATTTAGGGCAGAGCTTTGCCTGTTGTCCCCTGTCCTGACACGGTGAGGGTGATGTGTCCTGGCTCTCCTGCAGGTGGGCCGTTTGCATAGTCCTCTCTTGGCATCTTCACAGCCCAACAAACTCAGTTTCCAGGGACTACCCTATTGATGACTTAAATATTTTGCTTCCTCAATATGCTTTATAGCCCCCACATACCTTCCTCAGCCCCTCTTTCAGAAATGCATTTCTAACTCAACACACTTCCCTGTCCCCTCCCCTTCCCGTCTCTCTCCGGCTCTCCCTGGCCTGGAACCCCTGTGGTCCCACCAGCAGATGCAGGTTATGCCCTGGAAGACAGAGGAGTGCTGGGGCCCGAGTCTGGTTAGTGGGCTCTTTGACCCTGCCCTCTCTCAGCCCCCCGTGCTGCTGTGGAAAGCACTTCCCTGCATGAGCACACACTGCCCTCCTTATTAATGCTCACTGGCCAAACTTGCCTTTTTTTTATCTTCTGAATGCAACTTAACAGCAGCTCTGCTTCCCTAATATGGGCAAGACTAAACATGAACCAGATGATTCCCTGAGTGTGCTCTGTTGTTGTAACAAGCTGAATGAAAGGATGAGGAAACACCTTTAACTCTGTCAGAATTTGGAAGTGTTTTTATCCCACCTGTATCTGAGACTCCTTGCAAGCCAAGATGGAACCTTGCCTGTTGCTTGTTTGAGTAGATTAATTTGTAATTCTTGTTGTGGTACCTCAATTCTTACAGTGCATGGAAATTTAACAATGTGTATCTATTGCTAAAAATAAAACATGATTAGGCTGCATTTTGACTTGCCACTGGTAAGTTGTTTATGCGGTGTGGCTGAAGTAACAGTGCTGCTGTTTCAGTGGGGCAGAGTGAATTTTGGGTGGATGTAAACTCCAGTGTATTTCTATTTATAATCTCCAGTGTGTTTTGGTTTACCTTTCAGTAATCCTGAGCCCCTTTGGGTTGAATGGCACACTCACAGGGCAATCCTTCAAGCTTTCTGATTCATCCACAAAGAAGCTTATTGGGGAATGGAAACAATTCTATCCTGTCACGTCCAACTTGAAGGAGGGATCTGAGGAAAAGCAAGAAGAGATGGACTGGGAGGATGATTCTTTAGCTGCTGTTGAAGTCCTTGTTGGTGAGTGCTCTGATTATCTTTTAGTTATGAAATAAACTGGCTGATTAGGTCTCAAAATTCTGAATGTGAAAGTGACCCCATTTTATTCTTTTTTGCAACTCTTTGCAGTGGCTGTTGGAGTTTGTTTTTTCCGATTGATGCTCAGGATTGTCTGAGTTGCTGTTTCAAGTGAATTTTGCAGACTTGTTAGCAGCAGGTCTTTTTCTTACCTGCCCAGAGAGGCAAGATTGTTTTAGAAATAGATAATTAAGAGAATAAACCCCCCTAAACTATCAATGTTGACAGCTGAGCCATATCCAAAGCAAGTTGTCCTGTTTCAGGGTCGGTGCAAATTCTAACAGAACAGATGTGCCTCTCAGGGCTGTCTTCAAACCCAAGTCCTGGAGAACCTGCTGTACTCAGGCACTGCCTTTGTGTGCTGCTGTTCCTAAAATCCCAGCCCCTGGATGCAGCAGTTTGTTCTCTGCCCTGGGCTACTGACCTTTGGTTTGCCAACTGATGCAATCCTATCTCTGGAAGGTGCTGCAGTGATGGCTGGAGCCCCTCATGCTGCTGGGGGTGTTGTCAGCGTTACATGGGGCTAAAAAGTGTGTTTTCAGTCTTCAAAACACAAAATTGTAGAAGGAGCAGCAGCAAGGATATGCCAGGGCACAAAGCCTTTTTTATTCATTCACCCAATTCTTGTGTGGAACACAAATCACCACACAAGGATGAGGGTGACAATGGATCTATCCAGGCTGATCATCCCAGCAGGGAGGGCAGGGTGGCCCAGCCTAAAGTGACTGCTAAAGTGATGCCCTTGATGGTGTGAAGTGCCAGCCTGGGTGACGCTCTGTGTCCTGTGCCCTTTGCAGCCGGGGTGAGGATGGTGTACCCGGCGTGCTTCGTGCTGGTTCCCCAGACAGACCTGCCTGCCCCCAGCGCCGCGGGCGCCCCGCACTGCTCCACCTCCTGCCTGGGTGTCCACCAAGTGCCTGCTGCCACCAGAGACCCTGCCATGTCCTCCGTGACGCTGACCCCGCCGACGTCCCCGGAGGAGGTTCAGACAGGTACAGCACAGTTCTTGCTGCACACAGGCAACCCTTTGCAGGGCTCCCTTCAGACCCAGCAGGTTGGCAGGGCGCTCAGATGTTCTCTGTGCAACCAGCTTGGCGTGGGAACCCACGTGTCTTGAGTCCTCAGGTTGGTGTAGTAAACCTGGATTGTGTTGTCTGGCTGTGGACAAAGCGAGTTTGAACCCCTGTGTGAGGTGCTGAAATCAGGGCTGCTGTTGAACCTGGTGCTGGCAGCCAGTCCTGTAGGTTTCTGCGGGGAGGTTTAGGGATTTTTCCCCTCTGTGTTTGTTTATGTGCATGTGTGTGTTCTGCCATAGCTTTGCAAACCTTGTGCAGTCAGTCCTCAGGGAGCAAGGTGATGTTTCCTCCCAGGCCAAGGAAGATTCCTTGTGGCTCAGTTTCCAGGAAGGCTGTGTGCCCTCTGCCCTGGCTGTGAGAAGGGGTTTGGGGAAGCTGCTTTGACTCAGGGCAGGCAACACTCATGGATAGTTTCAGGTGACTTACAGAAATTTTATGGTGCAGAAGAGGTTCTGTTTCTTTTCTCCCCCAAGGTCTTCTGTTACCTAAGTTTGACCCTTTTTGGCTTTGCTCACGTTACTTTCTCTCTCAGGTCAATAGTTTATTCAAAAATAAAGAATAGCCAGCACACTTACGAACATATATGGGGCCTTTTTTTATCTTATGAGAGGGAACTGTGTTACAATAATCTGCTGGTACTCTTCAATTTTCTGTGTGTTTTTGTTTCCTAACGTTGCGTTAAGAAGATACTTTTCTCCCTGCCATTGTTCCTGCGGTGGCTGAACTGCAGCAATAGTGGCTGTGAATGCTTTGCCTAAAGCTGTTCCTCTGGTGCTGCTTTTCAGTGGATGCTCAATCTGCCCAGAAATGGGTGAAGTTTTCTTCAGTTTCGGATGGATTTATCTCTGACAGTACCAGCCACCACGGTGGCAAAATCCCCAGGAAGTTGGCCAACCAGGTGGTGGACAGAGTGTGGCAAGAGTGCAACATGAACAGAGCTCAGAACAAGTACGTACTCACCCCCTGAAACCAAAAATAGCCAAAAAATACCCAGAGTCTTGTGAGTTCCTGGCAGAAAGTAGCTCTGTTAAAGAGGCTGTAGAAGGTGCTTGGCTCTTATAATAAACCATTTCAAAGGAGTTATTTTTTTTC